>APFE031538338.1:220588-248348 GCA_000404065.3 Pinus taeda | reverse complement strand
AATTGTATGAGGGATCTGGGTGAAGAATTTGAGGAAATTGTTTTAGTTGAAAAGGTTTTGAGATCTCTATCTGCTAAATTTGATTCTAAAGTATCTGCCATAGAAGAAAAGGAGAATGTGCATAAAATCACCATGTCACAGCTTCACGGGATCTTAACTGCTTTTGAAATGCGACAAGAGGTACCACCAGAAGCCGCATTCAAAGTATCAGGGGAAGAAGATGAGGTAAATTTTGTCAAGAATCTTGAACGGGGAACTGGACGGTTCAAAGGTAAGCTACCTTTCAAATGTTTTCTATGTGGCAGAGTTGATCACTATGCTGCTAGATACCCTCATAACAAAGGAAAGATATCTGAAGAAGATGGTAGAAGCTATTATACCCATATTAAAAGTTCATTCAATGATAGTGAAGATATTAGAAGTCTCATGGCACATGAAAATAAGAATGCTTTATCCAATAATAGTGAAGATATTAAAAGTCTCATGGCACATGAGAAGAAGAATGCAGAAACTAAAGAAGTTACCAAATTAAACGAACAATTGGAGACAACAACCAAGGTAAGGGAGCAATTGCAAGATATAGTAAAGGATCAGAGCATAACTGTTTAGAGACTTGAATCAAAGATCCTCTCTCTAAAAGAAGATCTTAAAAAATCAAGAGAACAGAACAGAGAAGAACATGAAGTGATCAAACTAAAGCGACAAGTGGAAGAAGGAAGAAGAGCTGAAGAAGACCTAAGGAACCAGTATCTGAAAAAGGAAGAACAACATCAAGTTGAGGTAAATATCTTGAAGGGTAAACTAGAAGAAAAGGATAAGCTTTTACGATTTCAAGATAGTACTAAAGTTTTGGATAATATTCTTAATAGCCAAAGGTCTCCTGCTATCAAAACTGGTCTTGGTTTTCATGAATATGTTGAAGGTGAATCTAGTTCACAAGGTGAGGCAAGAAACTCTAAGGAGAAATCTGAAATGCTCAACAAGGAACAACCAAGGAAAGAAATTCCTCAAGGAAGATCCTTTACTCCTAACTATGGACGTGATAGACGATTATTTCCTCCACTGAATAATGTTGAATGTCATGCATGTCATAATTTTGGACATGTTGCAGCCAGATGTAGAAGTAGAATGGTTCAAGACCATTACAAAAGATCATTGCATCCCAGGTATTTCAGAGGATATTGCTTTGCCTGCAATGCATATGGACACAAAGCAATTGATTGTGATAGAAGGAACATGAAATATGTAAGATGTTATACATGCAACAAATATGGACATAAAGCAAGGGAGTGCAGGAGCAGATTTCAAAATTCAAAACAAGAGGACCATACATCATCACAGTTCCAGGAATTGAAGAAGACAGAGACAGAAAAGTATGGCATAACTCAGTCAGCTGACATAACAGACACAGGGGAATCTGAAAGTGATGAATTTCAGTATTCCTTGCATACGCTGATATAATGAAGACAAGTCATGTATATACGCGAGTTACAGGCTGCAAAGTCGCGTATATGAAGAAAGGGCAGCAGAACAGACCCAGGTTCAGTCATGGTTGGCTCAGGCTCAGCGGGAGCAGAACAGACTTAGGAAATGGTTCAGTCATGGTTGGCTCACACTCAGGGGGAGCATATACTTCACATAATTCATTGTTGGCATTATGGTTAGAAGTTGTTGATGAAACTAAATGATACATCAAAGGAATAGTATGGTAGGCCGATGCTTATGGTACAGATCTGAATGGTTGGTCTTAGAACCTGCATCTGCTCAGGGGGAGCATGGATAGATTGGTACACTTTGGCATATACAAAGGGGAAGCCAAATCAGAAACTTCAGCACGTACTCAGGGAGAGTATGGACAACAGAAGGTATACCAAAGAAGAAAATATCTTGGTCCGCCCTTTGCCCTTGATGTCAAAGGGGGAGAGTGACTTGGTGTGGTGGTTGCCATCAAGTCCAAAGGGGGAGATTGTTGGCATTATGATACAAGTGTTGTCCTTGATGGCAACTCACTCAGAGACAGGTACAGGTGATGGCATCTTAATCAGAGGACAGATCTTAATACAGCAGGATAGAAAGAGAAAATACATACACGTAGGTTCGCTATATACCAAGTCGCATGTACACGCAGGTTGGCTTCAGTAAAAGCACGTGTATGTGGAAAACTTATCCTTGGTCCATGGCGGTTATTCCTTGGAAGTTGCGCCTATGGTTTTGGACCATGGTGTCTCGACGGACGTGTTGATCCCTAGTTTTGAGTTGATGATATTGGTTTGTTATGGTTTTGGACCATGGTATTGAGCAAGGCCTAAGGCTATATAAGGAGAAGATCATTAGGCAAAGAGTGATGCAATGGGTGTCTGATGAAGTGAGAAGATCTGGTATTTGCTGGTTATCTGTTCGGGACGCTTGGCAAGGGTCGAATCTGATAGTGAAGGTATAAGTAATTATTTCTAGATCTGCACGCGGGTTTCCTTTGGAGAAAGCGAGTATACACGCGGTTTTGGTACAGTGAAGTGGCGTATGCATAATAAGATTTGATATTTCAGGTTGCTGTTGATTCTGGTGGTTGTTGCAGAGTTCTGGGCTCTGGTTTGGGTTCTGTGTTCTTGATGACAGGGTTTCAGTGATTCAGTATTGGGTTGTTTGATGAACTATGATACAAGTATAAGTTGATGATTGTATTGCAGTAATGTTTGTTTTGTACTCTTGGATCCAGTCTGAAAATTGATGAAACGTGGTCCCTGAATGAAAGAAGGTTGTAGCCTTCTGTAGGGCCAGCACCTACGTACTAGTAAATGGATCGGCTAGTACAAGAGCTAAGAGGGTTGCAGCCCTCTGCAGGTTGTAGCCTGCGTACTGGTAAAGGACTACACCAGTACATTGTAAAAGAGCTTTCTTATTAAAGAAGGAAGAGACAAATTGCAGCAGGTGGTTTTCACCCACATTGGGTTTCCACCTTATATCATGGTGTTCATGTGTGTGGCTTTTGTGTGATGTTCTGTTCTATTATACTGCACCTATTAACTGTTGATATGGTTAATAATGTTCTGATGCATCTACTGAAGATTAAGCTAACTGAATTATAAGATCTTTGGATATACGCAAGTTGCATTAGACACAGTAGCGTGTACACGCGGGTTAACTTAATTGAAATAGCGTATATGTTTCTGAGTATGAAATTGGAAAGTTTTTACTGATCTAACAATACTGATTCACCCCCCCCCCTCTCAGTATTATTTCCAACAAGGGGTATCTAATTCACATATGCAATGTTCTACTACATAGACCTCTCCCATAGTTATACGATTTTATTAGGTAGGCAAAACATCCGCTTGGTCTTCCTAGATGAAGATGATTCAAGCACAGGTTGAAAAATTGGGGCTAAAACCCCATAATGTGTAGTCCCCCAAAATTTGACAGAATCACTTGTAAGGTTAGCAGTGCTCAACTCACTTACTATTTCTTGTATCTTATCCAACTTTTTTGTAGCAATATAATCCATCTTCTTGCCAATTATTTCAAAATTATTATCGATCAATATTGTTTGAACTAGAGATGTGTGGATGGCCTTCTGATTCTTCCTCACTGGCTTTGTGGATGTCCTCCCTATGCTACTCTTCAAGGCCATTTTATTTTTCGAAGCTGCATTTTCTTGGGGTGTATATGGCCCTTCTTGTGGTTCTTGCTTCAGAACAATAGGAGAATGCATCTCCTATTATTTTGCGTCTTACGAGATCCTTTATTTCCTGCACTACTTGAAATTACTTCAATATCAAGGGTATCCTCCAATGGTACCTTCCAACCATATTCCCATGAATCAACTATTTCTTGAACTTCTTATGCCATCTACCTAACACATTTTCAACCAACATTTTTTTCGGTCCCTATGCAATAAGATATAAATAAAATAAGGGTAAGCTTTAAGTAAGGTGACATGTTTGAAATTTCCAAAACTTTCTTCAAGTAGCCAGGGGGTATTTCTAATAATATTGTGCAACATGTCCCCATAAAGAAAGTACATGATTGCATTATTATTTTTCTATTCTAGGTTGTTAGAGTCCCATAGGTTCTAGAACTAAGCAGCTAGGATGGGCTAAGGAAGATTGTCAATTTATTGAAAACTTTCATGTTTTTCCAAGTGGCTAGGGAAATCCATATTAAGAGTCATGCATAATGTAATCTGACATTGTTCTCTTGAGTGTCCAAGCAATCTTACTAGAATTTATTTAATAGAAAAGGTTCCTACCCCATCTTTTACCCCTTGGTGTAATGATTTTCTACCATGATAACTCCTACTAGAACTTCATTTACCTCACATTTGTGCAATTAATTTGACAGACAATGACCCCATGGACACAAGCTAGAAAGGATTTGGTAATTTCGCTTACTACATCTCCTTATCTTTAAGTCATAGTTCCAATCTTGTGCTTCCAACATGGTTACATTGCTTGGTACTTGAACTTGTAGCAAGTAATCTTAGAGGCTTGGAAGTTGAGAGGAATCACAAATATCATGATCCAAATACTTGATTCACTCTACAAAACTTTGCATTATCCCTTCTCTTCATACTCCAGGTCAAAGTGAAGGTATATAGACTTTATATTCCACATCTCAAGGAACTCGACTAGGAGCATGAGGTTCTTTTAATGTCGATATATACCTAGGCTCCAATATGTGGCTGGAGGTTATAGTTGGCTTTGACATTTCCAAATGGGGTTCTACACTCGTATCCTCACGAGTTGTTTCTTAACCACCATTCTTTGGAGATTCCTTGTTTCTTTGTGTTTTCTCATCCCCACTCTTTTGTGGAAACCAAGGGCACTTTATACATGGATTTTCTCCATGGATGCTTCTGTTTCATTCGCCATGGGCTAATGTCCATTACTCATTTTCTTGAAACTGCAATCTCTATCATGCGACTCTGTTTTTGACTTCAATTTTCTTATCTTGCGACCAAGGAAAATTTTAAGGATGGAAATTTATTTTAATGTTTAGAAACCTTGCTGAATCTTACTAGTCTCTAATGTGCTAAGCATAAAATGTTTGGAGATATTTTTGTATAATTATTCAAATTTATAATGATTTGATATTAGTATCTATAAAATTTTATCGACTTTTAAGGTAAAATAGTTTTATACTATAAAATTTGGGCGAATCATTTTTAGACAAAATGGAAATTTACAGAATCTCTTTTTTGGAAAAAGCATGGAAAATTAACCCACCTGCGAATATTAGCCTCTAAAATTTTCCATGGTTGCAAATTTTATCTCATATTCTCCTCTTCCTTCATTCCTCCAAACTCCTTTGATGGCGCAGTTGTAGTGCATACATGCATTCCCCAAACTCATACTTCCACTCACCCTCTTCACACTTTTGGACCATCACATCATCATGGAAGTAAGATCTGAGGTGATTTTCCCTTCTTACTGGTGCCCTCTCATAGTAGTTGGGGTGTATTGACACAATTTCCCACCATGACCATTGACGGATGGCTTTTGTTTTCTCAATAACTACTTGGATTTCCTAATAAACTTGAATTAGTCATTTTAAATGTTTGCACCAATTTTCCATTAGAGTTTGTACCAACCGTGTCTTCGGTAATTGATTTCGGACAAGACTATCTATCACACAGTTGTCTTACACTTAGTGTTGATCCTAATATGCATTAGAAATTATTCTAATATTCAACCCTATCTGCCTTTCCGCACTTTCACTTAACGTATTTACATGGAATTCTTGATGGTAGGGTGGTCCCCAACACTACATGTTATCCAATATGATGACAATGTTATGCAATATTCCCTATGACATATAGTAATCTACTACTTCAAGAAAATCAAACAAATTTCTAACTACTAACTCAACAAATACCATTATAATTTCCTACATACCATAGTAATTCTACCTTATTTATGTATAGCTCGTATATTTATTCTTGAGCATTTTCATGTGAAATATGCAAAGTTGATGGAGGAAGTGTGTGCCTTGATCACACACTTCCTGCATCAAGGCACACACTTATTGCTTTCACTACTAGATACTTCTAATCAAGCATGATAAATTATTATCAAGTCATGAACTTATCTTATGAGATTAACCACCACTTGGGAATCATACTCTTATAAATAGAGCATCCACCTACAAATCCTCCCCCCTAAAATGGGTTTCTTGACAGTGTACTTCAATGCTGAATGATCATTGTATAGTTCGAATTTGTTACCTAACATGTAGTGTCTCAACTTTTGAAGGGAATACACCATCACCAATATTTCCTTTCCATTTTTATTATATCTTTATTCAATCGTCGATAGATTTTTGGTAACAAAAGAAATAGGATGATCAATCACCCCTTCCCTAGGTTGCGGTGAGATCATGGCTAATGTGATTGATGACACATCTACATACAAATGGAATTCCTTGTTGCAATCCAAAAATACTAAGATAGGCACAACACCAACTTCTCTTTTAGGGTGTCAAGGGCTTGATGAAAATCCTCATTTCACAAAAAATTTATCTCTTTCTTCAAAATAAATTCTATAGGTGTTGTAAAATTGACATACCTTTGTATAATATTTCAATAATAACCTATATTACCCAGGGTAGATTGCAAATATCTAACCAAAATAGGTGGTGGTAGGTCTACCATTACTACAATATTTGTATGCTCCATCAGCAAGACTTATTTGTAGATATTGTGTCTCAAGCAAATACAAAAGGGTGTAAAGAATATACATTTCTTAATGTTTGAAATTTGTGGCTATCTGCACGTATCCAACATAAGCCATAGTACTTCAATATGTTTCATCAACATGCTAAAAATTATCCAATGTTCTAATAAATCCTATATAAATCCATGGATGAAATCCTTGAATGCCACAACCACTATCTAAGAGAAAATAGTTGGTACCCTCTTCTATAAAAATGGCATCATAGTATATTGGAAGCACTCCCGCTCTTTGGAAAAAGTGGTCTTTTGGCAGTCATCCTTGGTGCGCTTTACCTAATGATAACCGAATAATCTGTGAGTAAAGGAGTAAGCCTCCTCCCTACCCACACTCTCTAATGTTTCATCTATGCATGGGGTAGATAAGGGATCATGCACTTAGGCATTATTCAACTTTCGAAGGTCCACAAAGATCCTTATCTCACCTGTCTTTTATTCTGAAGCAGCATCAACCTTATCCATTTTAACTCCTCCATGGGCTTCATAGTTCCCACTTGCAACATATTATCTAGCTCTCACTTGAAATTTTCCTTATAGATTGGATTCAATCAACAAGGCTACTTTTTCATCCCCCTAATTACCTAACAATCCCTATCATCTCTTCAAACCTATCAGGGAATAGGCCTTGATACTCGGGCAATAGTTTTGTGAACGTTTCTATTGAATTGTAATGTCAGTAATCCCCAATTAAATCCATTTTGGCTTAGTGGGTACTGAGCTAGGTTCAATTAAGTTTTCCAAATAAATCCCTACACTACTAGACCTTTTGGCGTCAACGCGTAGAGTGTAGATTGAAGTCTCACCCAAAGCAGTATGGGGGTGTGATAGAACCAAGTTTCCACATCTAGAGATCAGAGGAATTTACAAGGTAAGTTCCTTAGATAAAACACCGAAGGGCACTGCTCACAAACATATCACAGATTAATACACCAGTATTCTTGACGTGGTTAAAACCATCCAAGAGGAAAATGGTGCATGGCTAGAGCCAATGTAGCCACTTTAGGAAATTTATTAATAAAAGAAAGAAAATTTACATAATCTTCTCTCATGAATGGTCACACCACAACTGGCCCCCCATGCTCTTTCAATAGAAATCATGGACCAATCGGGTGGTAAGCCATGAATCAAGTGTTGGTAATACCAAGGAGAGAATGAACTGTCAGATCACTTCATGTCTAGAACATATTGTGACCATCATATTGTAAGTTACACATGTACATAGTAAAGAAACACACTTTACCAAACTCTACACTAGACCAACTAATACTTAACTATTTCAGAATATCCTAACATACCCCCTTAATAACAACTTGAGATAAGATTGAAGGATGTAAAAATATGAAACAATAGGAGAAAGAAGGAGGTATTACAACCTATCCCCCCTTAGTGACAACTTCCTAAACTCCAACCATAAATCAAAGTTCATTAAAGTTCACCTCTATGAGAGCCTTTGTAAATATGTCTACAACTTGATCATCGGTTGAACAATATTGCACTTCAAGAACATGGTCATGAATGAAGTTTTTGATGAAGTGCATGTGTAGTTCAAATGTTTTTTTCACTAATGTTGGATTGGATCTTTGCATATTTGAATGGCACTTTGATTCTCACACCAAAGTGTAGTCGGATGCTATTGCTAAAAGCCAAACTCTGATAGGATTTGACGATGCCACAGGGCTTCCTTACTAGCTTCTACGGTTCCATGATGCTCTACTTATGCTGAAGAAAGAGAAATGGCGCTTCATTTCTTGCATGCCCATGTAACAGGTCCAGAACCAAGAGTGAAGACAGAACCTACAGTAGTTTTCTGATCATCAGGGTCAACATCCCAATCGGAATTAGTGAAACCAACCAATAGGGGAGATGCTTTTGCATTGTAATGAATCCCAAAATAAAATGTACCTCAAACATAACGAAGTATTCTTTTAGCTACTTTCCAATGACTTTCATGTGGGTTTTGCATAAACCGAGCAATAAGGCCAACAACAAAAGAAAAGGTCAGGACATGTATGGTTTAGATACAAAAGTTTTCCTACAAGCTGGCAATATAAGGTAGCATCAACTTCAGTGGAAGTACAAGTGGTTGAAATTTTGGCTCCAAACTGAAAGGGAAAAGGCATTGGCTTACAGCCTTCCATGTGAAAGTGGCGTAGAAGATTACAAACATACTTGGACTGGGAAAGGGAAATACCTTCCTTGGTTTGCAAGGCTTGAAGACCAAGAAAATAATGCAAGTGTCCTAAGTCTATCATTTCAAACTTCTTCTTATGGCTAGACTTCACATGGTTTATAAGTTTGGGATCACTACCAGTAAGGATAATATCGTCAACATAAAGAACAAGAATTATAAGAGACTTACCCACTTTCTTGTTGTAGACACTATTGTCAAAATGACACCTAGAAAAGCAAGTATTTGAAAGAAAGTTATCCATTTTGGCATACCAAACCTGAGGGGCTTGCTTGAGACCATAAAGGGATTTGTTAAACCAACATACAAGGTTGGAGTCTATTTTTATAAAGCTAGGAGGTTGTTCCATATATATTTCTTCATGGGAGTCCCCATGCAAGAAGGTAGATTTAGCATCCATCTGATGGACTTCCCATTTGAAAGAGGTAACAAGGGAAAGAACAAGACATATAGTTTCATTTTTGCAATAGGGGAGAAGGTTTCAGTATAGCCAATGCCTTCAAAATGTGAAAAACAATTAGCAACAAGACGAGCTATATGTTTATCAATTTTTCCATCTAGTCTAAACTTGGTTCTATAAACCCATTTGCATCTAACAAAGTTTTCGTCCCTTTGGAAGAAAAGTTGTTGAAGATGCCGACAAAGTGCAAGAATGTGCATAACTGAATGATAATGTTATATTTTAAGAAAATCCCCCCTTTCCAAGCTTAATCTACTTAGCGCACTTTAAAAAAAGATTTTATGTGACCCACTTTTATAAATAAGTGAAACTCACTTTTACAATGGTACTTTACAAGCTACCCATTAAATTATAACTTAAATAAAATATAAAGAGACTTTATAATTATAAGTGACTCGCTTTTTATAATGGGTGAGAATTCTTTTACATAAAGTAACTTTAAAACATAAGTTACATGTGATTTTTGAAAAAGTAACTCAACAAAAAGAAAAACTTGAACTCAAGACCTCTATTCTCATAAAATAACTTTGGACCAAGTGAGCTAGTCTAAAAGGTTAGTAATTTTTTGAAAATATGAAGGTTTTTTTTTGTTAGTCACTGAAGAGTTGGTGTGCGTGCTTACTTAAAAAAGTATTTTTTGCCTACAAAACAAAAAAATGACACAAACCAACACAGACATACGAAAAAAAACCAAACCTTATGCCTTGAAGTTAGCTTTTGCCAGAAACTAAACATTTTCCTCAATCTTTCTGAATTTCTGAGATCACACTAAGGAACGACGGAAAAGATCATATGCATCAGAAAAATCCTTCCTTTATGTTTCTAATATTCGCAGATCACACAGAGTCACGGGGTAAAGACCATACGCAAAAATGAAAGGTATAGATCCAGTAATAAAAAATAGAGAGATAAATAATTAAAACTGAAAATAAAGACTGCATACCTCTAGACCTTAAAAATGATATAGATAGGGCTACTAGAAACCTTTTTACATGAAATGAAAGGGTTTCCTCACTGGAACAGAGGATCCTAGAATAATAGAGCATTCCCCTAAGCTCGGAAGCAATAAAAAGTAATAGATCTAGGAGATGATAGTTGGATGCAGTTGTACCGGCTTCGGATTTGGAGCAGCAACAGATGCACCCCGCAATAGCTCTGATACCATGTAGGAATTTAGAGGGTAGGTTCCTCAGATAGAACACCAAAGGAAACCCCTCACAAATATATCAAAGATTAATACACCAGTATTCGTGACGTGGTTAAAACCCTCAATGAGGGAAACAATCCACAGCCTGAGCCAATGTGACCACTTCAGGAAATTTATTAATGTAAAAGAAATAAAATTTACATAAGCTTCTCTCATGAATGGTCACCTTAGAAATGACCCTCCATTCTCTTTAAAAAGATATCATGGACCAATTAGGTGCTAAGCCATGTATCAAGTGTCAGTAATACCGAGGAGAGAAGGAACCATCAAATCACTTGATGTCTAGAACATATCGTGACCTTCAAATTGTAAGTTACAGAAGTACATTATAAAGAAAAGCCCTTTACCTAACTCTACACTAGACCAAGTTATACTTAACTATTTCCTATGTGTCAGAATATCCTAACATCTAATGCAAGTACCCAAGCTTCATAAGGGCATCCTCTAGAACTACTATGAAAGTGATGCAGTGTCTATTTCAAGTACCACAGGCATCCCCCCCATAGTCACCTATGTGGTCCCTACAATAGGCAACTAATATCATGAGCTCGTAATCAGAAGCTAGGTGGAACAACCGTGGGCATGGGATCCAATAAGTAGGAGATGGGGTATCTCTCTTTCCTTTTCTTCACTAGTCCTCATGCTTAACTCCTATGTTAGAGGAGCTTTCCTAGACAACCTAGCGATACTGGATTTGCACTCTTTAATCAATTTCAATGTTTTGGTTGAGAGTGGCCTTGGATAGTTTACTCTCCACGCACCTATTCCAAGGCCCTAAATTCCCTATCCTAACTAATGTATCTCTGAAAAAAAGAAAACATAGTTCATTTTAAATTAAGCACTTGATTTTATTGTGTTGTTATTTAGGTCACGGGTAGTTTAAGTGCAACTTATGATGTTCTGATGCAAACATAAACCAATATTAGACTAGGCTACATGCAAACAAAAGTTATTTTTATTTAATGAAAAGTGATCTCTACAAGGTTCTATGAGAAATCTATGAGAGAAAAAATCTTTTCTTTTTCCTTTAAACACACTCACACATTTAGCATCTACCATAAGAGACTAAATGTTTGAAATGAAAACTACCTTAATTCATACTAAAATTCCTAAATGAAAGATTCTATGGAATGCTTTAAACAAACAAATCTATTATTTCAAAGTCCAAAAGCCCAAATTTGACAAACAAGGAGAAACAAATATACAATAAAATATCTCCCAAACGAAGCCAATTTCAACCTCAAGCGAAGATTTTCACACTTATTGAAAAACCAAAAAGACCAAAACCCAAAGAAAAGAAAGGCAAAAAAAAATGTTTTTTCTCTTTTCATTTTTAAGGACTTATGAAAAAAGTTTCAAGAAGATAAAGGAATCAATCACTTCAAGATTAAAATAAAGTGAAAAGACTCCAAACATCACAAGCCATAAACAATCACCAACATGATCAAAATAAAGTGAATAAGAGACCAAAACACTTGAACAACTTGACCTAAAAGATAGATAAAAATATTCGAAAAGAAAAAAAGATGGGAGAGAACCAAAATCCTTCACTGAACCAAAATTGCAAATAAACTTGTCAAATAATAAAAAAGAAACCAAATGAATAAATTTCAAGAATTCAAAGAGAAGTAATGAAAATATTGGATTATAATAAAGTTGAGAACCAAATCACTATCCCAAAAGCATAGACCAGTCAGAAGCTTCATAGAGAAGGTTTGAAACCCAAAATTCAAGTGCAAAAACTTTGAAAAAATGAAACCCTAGGTTGACAAAATATTTTTGCAAAAGGAGATAAATAAAACCAACACCAACAAGAAACAAGATCATTCCAAACTATAGATGACTTCAAGAAAGCCGAAAAAACCAAGTTATACCCCTCATTGAAGGTAAAAGTTGAAAAAATTATTTTTTTCAAAATATACATGAATGTGTAATAACAGATCCATGTAGACACATGTTTATTTCCGAAGAAACTAGCGTATACGTTGGCTTATTTGGAAGAAATCACATATGTATGATTCTATCTACAACAAAAAGAGTTTATACATAGAAAAATAGAGAAAAATAAAAAGATAGACCTGATCCAGAAGATGAGACTAATTGCCTAGACTGCAAATAAGTCAACAATACTGGAAAATTAAAGAAGCAAGAAATAAAATCCCAAATCAAGGGAAAAAAAAAACCCTTCTAGGAAATACGTGTTGTATTCCCCAACGGATTCGCCTGTTCTATTGGCATGAAAAACTTCCCTTATGTAAGGGTTGACAATCTCAATAAATCAAAGGCAAACAATCAATAAGAAGCATACGTTCAAGAAAGAAAACTATAAAAACTAACAAAGTTGGTTTTGAGAGGAGTACCCATAGGTCTTCCGTTCGATGTTGATACTCGCAGGGTCTTCTTGAAGGCCCTGAAAATCAGGTCTACAACAAGGGGGATACCCGCTCGGTCCAGATCTTGGTTGGCAGCTCCTTATCCATTTGGTATAGCGGGTCCGACTGGGGATATGGGACCAGTTTCCCAATTTAGTGTGTGTGTGTGAGAAAGATGGGTATTTCTGTTCTGAATGGAATACTTCTATCCTAATTCTAATCTAATGCTATGCTATTGTATTCTAATAAACATAAAAACATCAAAATTTATGCTAACCCGGGGTGTGATCTTTCTTCTATGTGATCTAAAAAGATTTCAAACAATAACTGGTAATAAAGATCATTAAGCTATTATAAGAAAAGAATTCAATAAAGATGAGCTACTTCATATAAGAAGTTAGACGAAACAGTTCTGAAAAACTTATCGCATAAATGAGCTATTCATACACTAAGCATAAATAAATAGTTATCACCGTACAAAAGTGCCAAATGATAACTCAGGCATCCACGCTGTAATATATAAACAACTGAAAACTGAATATCACTTTAATGCATAAGCAGAAATGGTTAAGAGATAAAAGTACCATTTATAACTAGTCCTACTCATGAGCTTCAAGAGACAATTGATTTATCTCTCCTTGATTTAACATTCACTAAGAGTATAGAACTGCAACATCAGTAGCAGATATCAAATGCAAATATCAAATAAACCTTATTCCATTCATTCATAAAAACCTCCTCAGAGGGTGCAGAAGTGCATGTTTTGAGGACAAGTTTTTGATAAATTTATGGACCCTTCTCTAAATGCATGAGAAGGGTTTAAATACTACTAACTAAATAACTTATTTATAGAAATTGACGATTCGATTTAAATGACTGTCCTTTTTCTAAGTAAAACTATTTCTAAAATTAAATCTAATATCTAACTATTTCTAAATTTTCTCCTTAATGTCACAAGCATTCAGTATTTGCCTGAGTAGAGTCGGCTTACTGTCTTCCTTCTTTGGTTGAGTTAAGCAAACAGAATCGGCAAGAGCTGGCACTATCTTCTCAGAAAAATTAATGATATACTTTAGAGTCATCCAATGACTATGCGGCTTTACCATTTATGCTTGGTAATAATCCAATTTCAACTTGGTTAACCCTTGGATTGCTTCTATTTCTTCTTTAGCTTTCTGTTTCTAATCTGTTTCTATCACTTCTTTCTTGCAATTTTCGGAGCTTGCAGGTGACTGAGTAATTAGAAGCCTTCCTTTTCGAGCAAGTTTTCTTCACGATGCATGATTAGCACTAAGCGCATCAGAAACTGCCTCTGTTTCTTGATCCCGGCTTCCCTGATGCGTTTTTCGCCTCTTGCGCCTTTTTGTCTTATCGGGTATAAAGCTCAAAATTTGTAAAAATAGTGATTTCATGAGCTCTTGACCCTGAGCATTAAACTCTCTATTTATGGTATCAGCATCGTTCAGTACCCATTCAACCATGGTTGTTTATGAGAAATCTGTGATGGATGCCTCAGAAGAGTTCTACGGCTCTTTCTGTCCCTTAAGTGGATTAAGTGTGCCTTTTGAATTAGACATTGGAGTACTGCCTTTCCTCCTCATAATTTCCTGCATACAACGCTTTTTCCTTTGTTCCTGTAGTTTACAATTGAGGTGGAAGTAATGATAAAAATAATGACAAGAAAACTTCAAATGCTTAAGATATGAAAAACATGCCACCTTACGTGAACTAGTTCTTCGAAAAACACAACACCATACTTCATTAACAACTGGCAATAACTCATTAATTCGCATTAAAGTGCATGACCAATTCTTGGCCTAAAAAAGTTTTCTTGAATAATGAGCCAGAACCAACTGCGATGGAGAGGTCTTGTGAATTTTCTTTGCGATATCTTAGATCACTGTATCGCAAAATCACATATCTCTTAATCGCAAAATCGCAGATCGCTTAATCGCAAAATCGCAGATCGCTTAATCGTTATGTGTAATTCATGTGATTTTTGTGATGTGCGATATGCGATATCGCATATCGGTGATTTTAAGGTTTTTCAATGTGGGTGCTTCTTAATGCATGCGATGCTATGGAGTTTCGTGTCGCAATCTCACGTTTTTTATCATTTTGGCTCATTAGAAGGTACCCTATCATTCTTTGCACGATGCAATATCTCTTAAGGAGTGAATTTACTTTCTTCATGATGAAACTTAAGTTTTTTAGATTCTTCAAAGGTATTTTCCTAAGTTCATGATGTTGTAAGTTTCATCTAAAACGAAATATAACACTAACTGATTTTTCCCAATTTTTTACTAAGTGTCCCCACTTATTTAGTATTAGCAATAACACTTCATAAGGAGGGGTGTTGTTGGTGGCCACAACAATTGGAAATTCACTTGGAAGAACCAGTTATATTTGTGTTTCTATTGAATTTTTTCAACTTCCAAAACAAGAAATTTTTCAGAAAATTAAACTTTATTATAGAAAGATAAAGTACATTATGTTCTAACCCGTCAATGACATTTTGTTTCAGCTATTTTCAACTTTGATTATTTTCTCCCTCAAGTTAGTCCTTGTATTTACATCAGTCATTACTTGGTCTGTAAAGATAAAACAAAGTCTTCTCTGTAAACCAGTTTTAAATATGCTCATTTGTCTTCGGTAGAGCCTCTACTGCCAACAGGCGTTTATAGCCTCGACAGGGTTACCTATTACCCAGCAATGATCTTGTATCCTACTTAAAGAAACCTACAATTCTAAAAGAAGAATCCACATCCACACTTATTACTTTGATTTTCCTTTTATTCTTAAAGAACAATGTCTTGGTTTGATAGCCAATTTATGACACATCATTCACTCGATTTATAACTTTGCTGAACAAGCTAGCTCGTGATGAGACCCCTTGCCTCTTGATTGTAACAATCTTGAGTCATTGCCCTGTTGTGGCATGCAGTATTTGACAAACTCAGCATGTTATAATATCTGTGATTATGATAAGTCGGCTCGTGATGAGACCTCTCATTCTTCAAGATGAAGTGTATCCTAGGATTGTTCCTCTAAAAGTTGTGATTTCCTTAGCAGTGAGGAAGTCATTGTTTCTTTTAGATAGCTCTAGATGACAATGGTAGAGTTTTTGGAAGTAGTTGTTTTACAAAGAATCTTTATTTTGTTATTGATACCTTTCATTGTACTAACATAAAACAATTTCTTCACTAAAGGTTGTTTTCACCAAACTTTATGAAGTTCAAACTAGTGTCATATCTAAGTTAGAGTTTTTAACTATATCTTTCAATAATAAAGATCAATTTTCCAAAAAATTTACTATATATACAAGCGAAAAATCAAAATCTGAAAGAGAGTTGGTGTCTTTTTCGTAAATGCCTATTGTAACCATTCACAACTGGTTTTATTATGAAAAGAAAACTATTACTCTACAAAAATAGAAGAATAATCTTCTATGGAAAGTATTTCTTTAGAATTTGTCTGTTGACAAGCAAAGAGTATCTTTTACCTGCTAAATCCTGTAACGAAAATGTTGATGGACCTAAGACTTCTACAATTTGAAAAGGACTAAGCCACATTCTTTGAAATTTTGTATGCTTCCCCTTTTCTTCATGTGCCTTGTCCCATTTTAAAACGAAGTCTCCCATCTGAAAATCTTTTCTGGTTATTATGTTTGAATCAAAGGAGGATTTTACTAGTGCTTGATGATGAACATGGATTTTCTTAGCATGTTCTCATTGTTCTTCTAATTTTATTATTTCCATTTGTCTTAGATGTAATGAGGAAGTTGGTATTTCATCAATGTATTGAACTAAAGACAAAGAGGGCATTGCTAAATGAGTCGGAAGAACCACTTCCTTCCCATAAACTAAATTAAAGGGAGAAATGTCGATGGAAGCTTTTCTCGTTATTCGGTCTGCCCACAAAGCGTATATTAAGGATTTATGCCAATTTTTATGGTTTTGGTCTACTGTTATTTTGATAATCCTGATTAGGTTTTTATTCATAGACTCGGCTAACCCATTGCCCTGTGGGTAATAATTGGTTGAATATTTAAGTTTGAATTCTCTTTTAAGTGCAAATTCAGTCATTGCATTTCCAGAAAAGTATGATGCATTATCAAACATTAAAGTGGAAGGAAATCCAGACCTGGTGATTATAAATTGATCTATGAACTCAATGATATTTTTAGCATTAGCCGTCTTGAGTAGAACTGCTTCTACCCACTTAGTAAAATAATCTGTTGCTGTAAGGATATATCTATGCTGCATGGAAGAGTGAGGAACGATCTCACCCATTATCTCCAATCCCCACTAACTGAAAGGTTGCTCGATGTTAACTGATTGTAGTGGTAAGGATGGCTTCTTTTTTCTCCCAACAGTAGTTTGGCAGACTTGACATTTCCTCACGTAACTATGCGAGTCTTTGAATAACGTGGGCCAGTAATACCCTACGCGCAATATTTTATGTGTAGTACCATCTCCAGCATAGTGTCCACCTGCTGGCCCATCGTGGAGTTCCTGCAAAACTTTTTCAGCTTCAGATTTCTCAAGACATCTAAGGAGAACAGAATCGTAATTCATTCTGAAAAGAATATCATTTATGAGCTGATATTGTTTGGCTTTCAACCTTAGAGCTCTTTTCTTAGTATGATCGAGGTGTGAAGGAGCATACCCATTCTTAAGATAATAAATGATATCAGCGTATAATGACTCTGCATCATTTAGGCTTACCTCGCACATTTGTACCTCTACAGATGGAATTTCAGGAATTTGCAACGCTCCAGCCAGCGTTTTGCAAAAGCCTTGACCTCATACAATGTTTGCTGGTTTAATTTCTATGTCATATTCTAGTAAGGCAGTAACCCAATTGGCCCTCTTCTCACCCACATCCTTTTGTACTAGAAGATTCCTTACCGCTGGAAACAGTACTATAATTTTAGTATGGGTTTTGAATAGAAATGGTCTGAAGTATTTGATTACTTTGAAAATAGCATAAGCCTGTTTCTCCTCATCTGAATAATTTAATTCAGCACCCTGTAAATTTGAACTGAAAAAAGCAATTGGTGCTTCCGCCTTTTCTTGATTTGTTTGAGTGAGTATCGCAGCATATGACTTATCTGAGGCAAATGTGTATGAAATAAAAGGCTCTGAAAAATTTGGAGTTGCTAAAGATAGAGCATTAATAAGAGATTATTTGATCAGGTTGAATGCTTCATGTTCATCTTGGCCCCATTTAAAATTAGTGTTATTTTTTATCATCTTTTTTAAAGGGGATACGATTCGTGAAAAATCTAGAACAAATCTCTTTAGAAAATTGATTTGACCAAGGAAAGATTACATGGATTTTTTGTTATGAGGTAGGGATATTTCAGAAATTTCTTTGATTCTGCCAGAATCAATGTGAATTCCAGATTTTGACACTATGAATCCTAGAAGTTTCCCCTCACTTAATGCGAAAAAATATTTCTTTGGGTTAAGTGAAATTCCGTACCTTAAACATCCTTGGAAGATTTGTTTCAAGTCTTTGAGATGGTCGCTTTGTTTCTTGGAATACACAGTTATATCATCCAAATAAATTACTACAAATTTATTGACTAAACCTTTAAATGCGATGTCCATGGCTCTTTGAAATGTGGCACCAACATTAGTCAAACCAAATCGCATCTTTCGATATGCATATGTGCCCCTTTTAGTTCTGAATGTGGTTTTCAATTGATCATCAGGATGTACCAACACTTGATTCTATCCTGAAAATCCATCTAAGAAAGACATTAATTCTGAGCCCGCCACTACCTGCAACATCCGCTCCATAGGTGGTAAGGGAAAATCGTCTTTTTGATAGGCCTTGTTAAGATTTCGAAATTCAATACAAATTCTAATATCTATGTTTTTCTTTCTAATAGGTACCATATTGGAGACCCATTTAGAATGTCTGACGGGAAAGATTATCTTGGCTTGCAACAACTTATTGAGTTTGGCTTTTATCTGATTTTCTAAGTTAGGATGGATCTTTCTCAATTTTTGTTGGACAGGTTTTTCATTATTAGTCATTGGAATAGTATGTTGGATGATAGAAGTGTCGTATGTTTTGAGTTCATCATAGTTCCAAGCAAAAATGTTTTTGTATTGTCTCAAAAGAAGAATATATGCTAGTTTTTCTTCAGGGGCTAGGCCAACGACTAGATTTATGTTTTGGGGTTTGGCATCGGTTCCTAGGTTTACTAATTCAAAATTCAAAGTTTAACTTTGGAGCTTTGAATTGGTAGACCTTTTAAACCGATCTTTCAAATCGTATAGATCTTCTAACTTGACCATTGATTTAGGCATAACATTGTTAGTGCTATTTTTTTGTAATTGTCGATCATGTTGGTCTTCAATTATTTGATTGAAGTAGGATCCTTCAGAAGTAAGGAAATTTAAGATATCAGGATCGTCATTGAATATTCTCCAATTTGTGATGTTGTCAGGAATAGAAGGTCTAAATATTAATTCTATTGAGAATCTATCTAGACTAAAATCTTCTGAAGGAATGAGCTTATAAGCTACGTTAGCTAATAGGTCAGCGCTTGCATTCTGGAGTCTGGGAATTGATGAAATATTGAATGCTATAAAATGCTCAGTCAAATCTTGAACTAAAGATTGATAGTGTTTTAAATGACCTCATAAGCGATGTATAGTATTTCGTACCTGTCTGACTACAATTTCAGAGTCTCCGAAGACTTGGAGGTACCTTATGTCTAACTCGATTGCTTTGTACAACCTTTGGATTAAGGCATCATATTCTGCTGTATTGTTGGTACAACGAAATTCGAGCCTGCATGTTAACATGATTTTATTTCCTTTTGGACTAATTAGCATGCATCCTACTCCTGCTCCTTCGTTAGATTTAGAACCATCAAAAAATAATTTCCAAAACAAAGATTTGTTTACAGGTCTATCTAAAAAAATGATACATTTTGAACTATCCATTTAAGAAAGAATTTCGACTTGGGACAAAATAGAATTTTCTAAATAAGGTGAAATATGAGCATTAAAATTGCCGAGAAAAGAATCCACTAAGTAATTGCCAATTATGCTAATGTTATATGCTATCGGTTCATTTCCCCCCTCTAATTCTGTTACTATGTACTTCTAATGTAGTTCTCATTCAAATTTTATTTGATTTGGCTTACCATTGTAAGGCAGCCACATGTGCGACCAGTCAGTTGCGAAGTATCCATGCAGTTTTTCTAACCAATCCCTGCTAAGAATTAAGCCATAAAATTCAGGGATATCAGCGACTAAAATGTCAATAAATTGACATACCTTCGGGTTGGATGACAACCTTATGGTTACTTGATTTAGTTTGCCAATGACTTCGAGTTGAGATCAATCTAGCTGAACTATGCGAACAACGGATTTTTGTGGTTGAATGTTTAATTTGGTGCATATGGACTTTGGTAAAATATTCAATGAAGCACGTAAATCCACTAAACAATTATGTACATTTTTGTTAAAAATTTCATAAGTAAGGAGAAAAGGGGGAGTATGAGATCTCGATCTTCCTCCAATTAAAGCGATGTCAATTGGATCAATCTTGTTAGTCATATTAGTTGGAGGTCTTCCCATGTTCTGGGATGCTTGAGAAATTACAGTGGCAGGCAAAGGTGCAACTGGCACAGCATGTAATTCTTTCATCATTATCTTTTGTTGATGCTTTAGCTTGCTCAATTCGTATAGAGTGATGTTGGCCCTAGTCTTTTTCATGTCTTCTATAATATTGTACTCCATTTCATCCGAAATGATCAGTGTTTTAGATGGAGTTCATGAATCTGTTTGGACTAGGCTAGTTTGAGTCGCTTTAGATGTCATTTTCTTTGTTGCGACTTTATCCTTTGTTGCAGAGCTTGTGCTCTTTGGATTTGGGGTAGTTTGGGGAGGATCAAGCTAATTTCTACTTCGTGTGTTAACTGGGAATACTTCTTGATCTTCTTCTTGTGGGAGGATGAAATCCCACATTCCTTGTAATTCTACAACTTCTTCATCATCGGTTTGCCCTTCAGTGGAAATTTCCTCTTCCTCTTCCTCGGATTCAACACTTGTTATAGCATTGGGTGGCCTTGAATCTGTTGATGGGCCTCTTTTAAAAGCTCTCTAGGGCCTTTTTGAAGAAGTTTCTGCTACTTGCTTTTTTATGTCGACCATTTCATTGGACATGGTCTTTATAACTTTTTGCAATCCCTCCAAATAAAATGGATCTTTTGCTTGTTTCATCTTGGACTCTTCTTTGAAGGTGACCTTCTTAGATTTCCATTCCTCTATCATGGATTTTTTCTCTAGGTCTATTATACGTTTCTCTACTGCTATGGATTCTTCCATGTTTTCGGCTAAGGTTATTTTATTAGCCCTGTCGATGAAGATTGCTATGTTTGATGGTAAAGCAGTGATATACCATTCACAACACAGTTCCTCGCTGGGCAGGGAAGTAGTAGGAATTTTGTTTATAATTTTCTTGAAACCTAGATTGAAGTCTTTGATCAGCTCTCTAGGTTCGGTCCTAAGGTTGGATAGGTCGTTGATTAACATTTCCGTAGAACTTTCGTCACCAAACTTGGTTAAGAATTGGTCTTGGAAGATGTCCCAACTAGTAATAGATCCAGAGGGTAATGAGAAATACCATGATTCGGCTGTTCCTTGCAGAGTATAAGGAAACAGTCGAACAACAACATCTTCATTAGCAACCCCGTTGAGATTAATGGATAGCATAAGGTTGTTTATGTTCTCCTCTGGTAGCATGCCTGCCTCGGGATTGAACTTAGGCAACCATTTCTCGGGATGGGCAGGTATTTGACTCAAGGGTGTAGGCATTAAGACTGCCCTAGGGTTGTTCCATGGAGACTGGGCCATTGTTGAATTGCTAACAGGGGGAAGTGTAGAAGACGATCCCTATGGTTGGGAAGATGAGGATATTATGATCGCAAATGATTGAGGAGGAGTTGTAGGGATTCCACTAGGTGGATTGATAATGGTCTGAAGTGGAGGGGTGGATGGTTGACTTCGCGGTGAAGAGGTTGAGATAGATGATGTTGATGAAAGAGTCTCACTGTCGGACCCTTTAGGTGATTTTCTTGCTCTTTTCTTTTTGGGAAGAGGTAATTCGGTTGGCGGAACAACAAACTTTTCACTCTTTAGTCTGCTCAGGGGATGAGCAGGGTTATACTGCGAAGTCATGCTGCCTTGAGATTTATCAGATCTTTGAGGGAAAATGGAAAATCGCTGAAGTTTGTGAATCTGAGATTTGACTTTAGGAGGTTTAATAATAGATTGTTCTGAAATGTTAGGATTTGTAGCAGCGGTTGATGCTCTGACAACTTCTAATTCTGGATTTAAGTGTAATAGAGAAGTCGAGGGAGATGGTGAGGGTGTTTTACTCTCAGAATGGTACTTTGATTTGGATTTACTTGCCATTAATAGTTCAAGCGCTCCTTCTAGCGCCAAATATGTTGAAGGCCCTGAAAATCGGGTCTACAACAAGGGGGATACCCGCCCGGTCCGGACCTTGGTTGGCAACTCCTTATCCGTTTGGTATAGCGGGTCTGACTAGGGATATGGGACCAGTTTCCCAATTCAGCGTGTGTGTGAGAAAGATGGGTATTTATGTTCTGAATGGAATACTTCTATCCTAATTCTAATCTAATTCTATGCTACTGTATTCTAATAAACAGAAAAACATCAAAATTTATGCTAACCCGATGTTTGATCATTTTTCTATGCGATCTAAAAAGATTTCAAACAATAACTGGTAATAAAGATCATTCAGCTATTATAAGAAAAGAATTCAATAAAGATGAACTACTTCGTATAAGAAGTTAGAAGAAATAGTTGTGAAAACCTTATCACATAAATGAGCTATTCATACACTAATCATAAATAAATAGTTATCACCATACAAAAGTGCAAAATGATAACTCAGGCATCCACTCTGTAATATATAAACAACTAAAAACTAAATATCACTTTAACGCACAAGCAGAAATGGTTAAGAGATAAAAGTACCATTTATAACTAGTCCTACTCATGAGCTTCAAGCGACAATTGATTTATCTCTCCTTGATTTAACATCCACTAAGAGTACAGAAGTGCAACATCAGTAGCAAATATGAAATGCAAATATCAAATAAACCCTCTTCCATTCATTCATCAAAACCTCCTGTGAGGGTGCAAAAGTGCATGTTCTGACAACAAGTTTTTGATAAATTTCTGGACCCTTCTCTAAATGCATGAGAAGGGTTTAAATACTACTAACTAAATAACTTATTTACATAAATTGAGGATTCAGTTTAAATGACCATCCTTTTTCTAAGTAAAACTATTTCTAAAATTAAATCTAATATCTAGCTATTTCTAAATTTTCTCGTTAACGTTGTAAGCATTAAGTATTTTCCTGAGTAGAGTCGATTGACTGTCTTCCGTCTTTGGTTGAGTTAAGAAAACAGAATCGGCAAGAGATGGCACTATATTCTCAGCAAAATTAATGATATACTTGAGAGCCATCCAATGACTATGTGGCTTTACCATGTATGCTTGGTAATAATCCCATTTCAACTTGGTTAGCCGTTGGATTTCTTCTGCTTTTTCTTTAGCTTTCTATTTCCAGTATGTTTCTATCGCTGCTTTCTTGCAATTTTCGGAGTTTGCAGGTGACTGAGTAATTAGAAGCCTTCCTTTTCGAGCAAGTCTTCTTAGCAATTCATGATTAGCGCTAAGCGCACCGGAAACTGCCTCTGTTTCTTGATCCGAGCTTCCCTGATGTGTTTTTCACCTCTTGCTTCTTTTTCTCTTATCGGGTATAAAGCTCAAAATTTGTAAAAATAGTGATTTCATGAGCTCTTGATCCTGAGCATTAAACTGTCTATTTCTAGTATCAGGGTCATTCAGTACCCATTCAACCATGGTTGTATATGATAAATCTGTGATGGATGCCTCAGAAGACTTCTGCGGCTCTTTCTCTCTCTTTAGTGGATTAGGTGTGCCTTCTGAAATGGACATTAGAGCATTGCCTTTCCTCCTCATAGTTTCCTGCATACTGCCTTATATAACGCTTTTTCCTTTGTTCTTGCAGTTTACAATTGAGGCGGAAGTAATGATAAAAATAATGAGAAGAAAACTTTAAATGCTAAAGATATGCAAAACACGCCACCTTACGTGAACTAGTTATTCGTAAAACACAACACCATACCTCATTAACAACTGACAATAACTCATTAATTCACATTAAAGTGCATGACCAGTTCTTGGCCTAAAAAAGTTTTCTCGAATAATGAGGCAGAACCAATTTTGATGGAGAGGTATTGCGATTTTGCTTTGCGATATTGCAAATCACTGTATCGCAAATCGCTGTATCGCAAAATCGCAGATCATTGTATCGCAAAATCACAGCAGAATCGTAGATCGCTTAATTGTTGTGTAATTCATGTGATTTTTGCGATGTGCGATATGCGATATCGCATATCGGTGATTTTAAGGTTTTTCAAATGTGGGTGCTTCTTAATGCATGTGATGCGATGGAGTTTCACGTCGCAATCTCACATTTTTTATCATTTTGGCTCATTAGAAGGTACCCTATCGTTCTTTGCACAATGCAATCTCTCTTAAGGAGTGAATTTACTTTCTTCATTATGAAACTTAGGTTTTTTAGATTCTTCAAAGGTATTTTCCTAAGTTCATGATGTTGTAAGTTTCATCTAAAAGGAAATATAACACTAATTTATTTTTTCCAATTTTTTACTAAGGGTCCCCACTTATTTAGTATTAGCAATAACACTTCATAAGGAAGGGGGTTGTTGGTGGCCACAACAGGTCCAAAACCTCTACTTCCTCCCAAGCGAGCATACATGTAACATAGTTCAAAGAAGCATATACATAGCAAGTAGTTAAAATTCCATGCATAATAGACATATTAGATCGTCAAGCATAAACTTATAAATCATGACATATTACAGATGAACCATAAAAACATGATATCATACCATATTAGAAACAAGACAAAGCTTTCTTTTTTATATCAATAAAGACTTGTTGAGAGATACAACCTAATTCGATCATGAAACCAACGAAATCCTCCTCTTGATCTGTCCATCCCAAGCCTCAAAGATCATCTCTCAAGCATGTGCAAAATGATGCCATATAATGAAGGATGATCATTTATATGAGGAAAAAAGGGTTTCCTATGATTGGGAGTGCAAAAGGAACATGGAATACCAAACCTGATCGAGGGAATGAAAAGACTATAGTATCGATATCCTATCTCCTTGATGTTCTTAGGCCTTCCCATGAGGTGTATAAATACCACCGTAAATCAGTTGATTGAGTTCAGCCACAGGCTGTTTTAGATGGCCTTTTTGTGAAACCCATAAATCCCAACCAAAAAATAGGATATTATTTTATTCTTTCATATTTTAAATAATATACCTAGATTTTGTATTATTGTACTCATGTGTGTACACATTTTTGAAAGGGAAGAATCGCATATGGAATTCAAATTAATTTTTTTTAATAAATGATCAAGTCTGTATGAGAAAGGGTTTCCCAAGGCCATACCAGAGCATCAGAACTACAAGATTGCATAATGATTCTATAACACTTACTATTTGAATTTTTTCCAAGTAGGTGAGGCATGTCAACCTTCATTGGTGGTTATGTCAGGCCCTCACTGTCTTGACATGAATGATGAATATGATCAGATTTATTCCCCCACACAAGACTCTCATTATAATCCCACACCTCTAATTGAAAATCCATTTTTTAAAAATTTTCAGGGTTTTCAAGAGGATCACCATGAACTTTATGATCCAATCACTAAACGGTTGGAGAAATCTTCCTCTGTAAGCTCCATTGCAATAAAAAAAATTCAACCTTTTCTCACGTTTGCTAAGTTGGATGAGACAAAAGAAGGTGCACTCGCCAGAAGTCTTTGAGATTTTTCTATTTATAGTTTTAATCAAAAAGGTAAGAATGCGAATAGGATGAAAGTAATTGTTGTGACACATATTTCTTCCCATAGGAAACACCTTCAAATGTTTGTGCTAGTTATTTAATTTTTATCTTTTCTATTGCACATTACTTTATATCTGTTATAATTGTTCATATCTTTGTGGATGCAGATCGAGAACAATTACAGTGGCTTCACTGGAAATTTCATTATACATGATTATGACCTTCTAGTTGTTAGTTTAAGAGTAGGATTAGATGCACCTTAGTTTCCTTCTCTTGCATCCATCCCGTGTTGTTCTCTTTAGTCTCTCTTGTCTTTTCTCACTGCCGCTCACATTATGCTTTGGTTTAGCTTCTTTTGTTTATCTTCTAACTTTGTTCCCTCCATGTGTGTTGTCTTTCATTTCATCTTCTTTCTTTTGTTTGCTTTCTTGATGTTGGTCTGTTAGGCCCCTATACTACTAGTGTAACCCCTTATTATTATTAGTACAACCCTCTTATTATATTGATGTACCCATGTAGTGCCCATATTGTTACTATTGTGCCCCATAGAAGCCCACAATTGTTATTATTCTGCCCTTACATTATTATTGTTATTTAGGCTCTGATATATATAATGACCCCTTAGACTCCTATATATAGAAAGGAGGTATTTTCATTTGTATCATCCAAGAATTGTTCATTTATGTAATGTAAAGGAGGTTTCCCCCTCGAAGAGGCTGAATTCTAAGGCATTGATCTATCTTTTCTATCTTTTCTTGAGCTGGTTCCATAACATTTGGTATCAGAGGTTTGGATTTTAGGGTTTCGCTGCTCCAAACAAGTCATCGTGGCATTTTATCTATAACCTTTTTTTTGTGATGTTTCAGAAGTCGCAAAAAAAAACCCATTTGAGAAGAAATCGCTCTGAAGCTTGGGTCCGAATTTCAGAGTTTTTTGCGTTATATTTGCAGAGATATGATCTGAGGATGTTCGTCTTTTTGCAGACTCCTGAATTACATTCCAAACAGGTGACCTGGGGAAAATCATCATAACTTTCTCTCTCAGGATCGGATTGATATTTCATTAGAAGGTACAGAAAGAGGACAAATTGTAGTTTCTTGTATGCATTTTGTAGATCCAAAAGTCGAAACAGTGACTCGTGGCACATCGTACAAGTTCGCTCTACTGAACTAGTATATAATCAAGTCACTGTGGGAGATTTCACATAACTCTTCCTCGGAAAATCCAATTTGGGTTAGACTTGTGGCATTGGAAAGAGGACACCGAGGGCTACTACAGGTTGTAATTTCTGAACTTAAAAATCTAAAAGTACAAAGTTACAGCCATTTCAAGATCGTGCTCCTAAAATCAAGAAAAAGCAAGATGAGGAAGTTTGATGGCAAGGATCCAGTAAATTGGATACGTCAGATGGAACAATATTTTGATCTACATGGTGTACCACTATTACAAAAGGTATGTATTGGATCTTCATATTTAGAACCGGATCAATTTTTATGGTATAAAGGGCTTTGTTCTCGTAAAAGACTTGTTACGTGGTCAATTTTCACGGAGGAAACCATAGCACATTATGAGGATACAAAGAGCAACACCTTCTTTAGAACAACACCACAACAATTGGAAAGAGTAAAAGGGCTTTGTGACATAGTGGAAAGCAAAATTATGGAAACCAGGAAGCATACCCTTCACAACTATAAAGATGGAAGTGTTGTTTCTCCTAGCCTTCTACAACCTACAAGCGTTACACCACAACAATTGGAAGAAAAAAGATAAAAAGGGCTTTGTTACAATTGTGATAGCAAATGCACTAAAGGTCATAAGTGTGCTGAGAAGAAATTATT
>APFE031538338.1:189241-214989 GCA_000404065.3 Pinus taeda | reverse complement strand
AATGTAACCTTTAAAAAAAATAATTAAAAAAATCCATTTAAAACTAACATAATTCATGCATCTCCTACATAAATATATATTTGAACATACTTCAGTTGACATTAAATATTATAGTTAAAAAAGTGCTAACATAAATATGTATTTGAACATACCTTAGTTGACATTAAAATATGAGAGTTAAACAAATCTTAAAATTAAGAAAATAATTATTTTAAGGAAAATAACTCTATTTCATTGAACAATTAGATTATCTATTTTTTTGAATATTTAATTTTATGGACGTTATTTTGAATCTTTCTATAGAGAGGATGTTATTTTTTTTTGAGGATATTTTTTGTTTTTTGGGGAATATATTGAGTTTGCTGTGAAGCTATTGAAGCACCTAGTTAATGAAAAAGCTAAAGATGTTGAAGAGTGTTGAAGTAAATCTTTTAAAATAGGAACACTTATTTTCATTCCTTAAATACAAAAGTTTTTCAATTTCATAAGGAACCTATTCAAGTAATGATGAATCAAAAATTGTTTCCTAATCCAAAATCATTGAGTTTGGATTTTTGCAAACATTGTCTATATGGATAGAAATATAGACAAAAAATTAAAGGAGGAAATCATAATAGTAAAAGAGTCTTGGATTATATTCATTTTGATTTTTGGGGACCATATCCGGAAATGTCTTATGGAGTTGCATCCTATTTCGTAGCATTTATTGATGACTACTCCAGGAAACTTTAGGTTTATAAGCTAAAAACCAATAAGAAGCCTCTGAACAAAAGGATGAAGAAGATATAAAGGAAATTGTATAATTTCAATAACCAATTACTCTTAGGAGGCCTACAAGGGAAAGAGGAGCACCCAAGAGGTATGAAGATCATGATTCCTTTGTTGTCTTGATTATTGAGGATGAGGAATCTTGTTCTTATCAAGAAGCAATGAATGATGCAAATACTGAAAAATAGAAGAAAGATACGGATAAGGAAATTAATTCCTTAGCTAAGAACAAAACCAAGAATATTGTAAAACTTCCTAAAGGGATAAGTGTTGTCATATGTAAATGGGTCTTCAAATTGAAGAGAAATGTTTATGGAAGTATTAAATGATATAAGGCTAGGATGATAGAAAAAGGTACTCTCAAATAGAAGGTAATGACTTTCATGATTTATTTTTTTCTAGTTGTAAAACTTATTTCTATGTGTACGATGTTAGCAGTAATTGCATTACTTGACCATGAGTTAGAATAGTTAGTTGTTAAAATATCTTTTCTTCATGGAGATTTGGATGAGGAGATCTATATGGAATAACCATAAGGTTTTGTACAAGTTCATAGTAGGAGAATAGTTCACAAGCTAAGGAAATCATTGTGTCGCTTCAGACAGTCTCCAAGGAAATGGTACAATAAGTTTGATTCCTTCATGGTGAGCTAGAACTTCACAAGAAGTGAATATGAACATTGTTTGCATTTTAAAAGTTTTATTGGTATATTCATTATCTTGGTTTTGTATGTTTGATATATTCTTATTGCAAACAAAATCATGGAAGAGATTAATAGGTTAAAAGCTTGGATTTCTAGGACTTTTGATATAAAGGAACTTGGACGTGCAAAACAGATCTTGGGCATGGAGATACAAAAATACAGGAAAACTAAAAAGCTCTAGTTATCATAGCAGAAGTATGTGAAGAAATACTTGCAAAGTTCGGTATGAATAATGCGAAACTTGTTAATGTTCCTTTGGCTTCCCATTTTAATCTTTCTTCAGGGTTGAGTCCTATAACTCATTAAGAATATAAGAGTATGTCTCATGCACCATATGTAAATGCAGTAAGAAACTTAATGTATGTAATGGTGTCTAGAAGACATGACATTTCACAAGCAGTTGGGGTTGTCAGTGGGTTCATGGCAAACCCAAGAGAAGAAAATTGACAAGCAACGAAATGGGTGTTTCATTATTTGAGAGGAAAAAGTGACCATTGTATCATCTTTAATGGTTCTGGAGATTCATTTTGTAGATACGTGGATTTTTATTATGATGGTGACATGGAGAAGAGAAGATCTAATACAAGATATGCCTTTACTCTTGCAGATGAAGTGATTATTTGGATGTCAAAGCTTCAAAACTCAATTGCTTTGTCCACTACTAAAGCACATTATATAGCATATGCAGATGCATGTAAAGAGATAATCTAGTTGAAAGGTTTACTTGATGAGTTTGGAAGGAAATAGGGGAAAATGAGTGTTTTTCATTTGGATACTAATACAACTTATCATAGGAATATTGAACATATTAATGTAAGATACCATTTTGTAAGACAAGTAATTGATGGTGACAGAGTAGCTCTCAAGAAGGTCCACATAGAGGAGAATTATACATACATTTTTAGGGAACCAATATTTGTAGAGAGGTTGTGGTGGTGTTTGGCTTCTAGAAAATATGCTGAACAATGTTCACACATGGGATTTTAACAAACTCGGGATTTACTGTGCAAGTGGCCAAAAAAACCCACTTAGCATTGGCCCTTTTAGTAACACCCATAGAGTGGATGAAGTCTCACCTCAGATGCTAATGGGTGACAATCAAAACTAGGTTTTTGTAGTCTAATGGGATTGTTAATATATTAAGGGACTAAATCCAACCTAAATGTAAGACACAAACACCCACAAACGATAAACTTGACTATCATCCTAGGTTGCACACCACGTAGGTCCTCTAGACTCTTATTTTGACTGGTTAGTGTGTTGCAAGTCACAAGGGATAATATGCTAAAGTCTAACCTGGCTTATGACTCTTGTATTTTTTATTGTTATCAACAACACAAGACACTATTCATTATGAGGAAACTATAAAGTATTAATTCATTACTATAGGTTCAACTAACGTGGTTATTCAAGACATTCAAAAATACTTAAAACAATAATAGGTCATCATACATCTATCGAGCCGACATGCCATAACTAGATAAATAGACACATGTATTCAACAATGTATTGGGTACCACCGAACCAAAAGCTATATATATTTATTATAAATAAACAAAGGTGTCATACACTAAAACACTGATACTATGTAATTTGGCTCAACAACCATCATTCCTTGATTAGAGTACAAAAATGATCAATTATGCACCAGAAAATCATAAAACCTTTACTATAGATGTTTTTTGTTATATCATGGACTATAAATAAACTACAAAATCATACACTAAAACTTAAGACTAATGACATAAGAAGGTGGATACATTCATAACAATACTCTTGTATTCAATAGCTACAGTTTGATCTCGTCATGTCATCCCCTCATATAATCTTATGACCAAACCGTAATCTATCTTAAGATTCCTCCTTTATGAACTATTTATGGCTTCTTTAACCTTCTCATCCTACTCCTCCACTCCTCCACTTGTCCTTTTAACTGGCTAGATGTGAACATATTTCCTGACACTTTCTCTTAGTTGTCTCATGTCTGCTTAATCATCCACTGGAAATATCACCTACCCATTCATACCACCTCCAATGACCTTCCTATACTTATAAATATCTCTAACTTCCCTTGCCACAACATCCCTCTTTATCTTTTCCATCAGCTTGAAAATGTTAGCTAAATGATATTATTCACATGTTTCCCTGCTTTCTAGATGTTTCCATCCTCTTCCTGCACTGTACCTCCATGCACTACATCCCTTCCTACTATGCCATATCCATCTACTTTGCATCACTTGCTTCTCTTTCCAAGATCCTCTATCCTTCTACATAGTCACCAACTTCAAAGAAATTCAATACAATTTCAGCCTCCAATAGGCCCGCAACACAAATTTGTGGCTTGTCTTGAGCCAGCCAATCTTTCTTAAAGGAGAGTTTCTCATCTATGGCCTCCTGTAATATCTTCAAATATTTCTCTTGTGGCTCAATCTTGGCCCTAAGTTCTTCCCCTATCCTAATAACCTTATACGTTATTCTAGTGGTTAGATCCTTGGTGACAACACCAATGTCCTTATTACTTACTCTTTGCACACTTTTCAAAAACTCATTACATTCAATTGGAACTATCATAATCCAATATTGTAGGCCAATTCACTACTTCTTATCCTCATGGAATTTATCACCCTACTTCCCGAGATGTAACTTTTCATGTACCATGCTCCACTTATTGACAAAAATCATCATATCTATGCTCTTCTCAATATATTTCATTTGATCAGGAACCTTCAAGATTTAATCAATGGCTTGTGCCACATGTGGAACTTCTAGCAAATATTTCCATAATCTATAACCCTTCTCAACTAGATTCTAATACCATCTCCCATATTCAACCATTTTCTCCTTGGCTGGTCGAACCAGTTACCTGCACTTACATTGTTCTAAAAGTGTTTTTAGATGTTGATGTGGATCTGAATATGTCACGTGTGCATTTTGACTGTGTATCACCTCACTAATCCTCACCACCACGTCCTTGGATCGAGAAAAATCATCGACAATACCCTGTATAATTTTTCTATAAACCTATGCCAAAGTGTTGTGTCATTTTTATGCACCCTATATTGTTTTTTCCTCATCTTACTATAGTATTCTCAGGTTTTCTTTACTTCTTCTAATTTTCCCTTCGTCACGATCAACTAATCATGGATTTCTCACATTGCATTTTTTTGTAGTTGAGTCAAATCATCCACAACTAACCATGAAATTATCAGGTTTATCAAAGTCACATATGCAATGGTCTACTACATAGAACACTCCCATAGTTATACGACTATATTAGGCAAGAAAAATGTCATCTTGGTCTGCTTAGACAAAGATGATTCAAGCACGGGTTGGAAAAATTGGGGCTGAAACCCCATAGTGTGTAGTCCCCAAAACTTTGACAGAATCACTTGTAAGGTCAACAATGCTCAACTTGCTTACTATTTCCTGATCCAACTTTGTTGTAGAAATATCTTCCATCTTCTCATCAATTGTTTCAAAATTATCCTTGATCAATATGATTTGAACTGGAGATGTGTGGGTGGCCTTCTGATTCTTCCTCACTGGCTTTATTGATTTCCTTGTTGTGCTACTCTTCAAGACCATTTTATTTTTTGAAGTTGTATTTTCTTTGGATGCAGGTGGCCCTTCTTGTGGTTCTTACTTTAGAACAATGGAGAATGCACCTTCTATTATTTTGGGTCTGATAGGGATCCTTTATTTCCTTCACTACCTAAAATTTCCTCAATATCAAGGTATCCTCCAATGGTACCTTCCAAACATCTTCCCATGAATCAACTATTTCTTGAACTTCTTATGCCATCGACCTAATGCTTTTTCAACCAACATTTTTTTTCAGTCCCTATGCAATAAGATACAGATAAAATAAGGGTAAGCTTTAAGTCATGTGAAACCTTTGAAATTTCCAAACATTCTTTAATTAGCTAGGGGGTATTTCTAATAATAGTGTGCAAGATGTACCCATAAACAAAGTACATGATTGCATTGCTATTTTTCTATTTTGGGTTGTTAGAGGCCCATAGGTTCTGGAGCTAAGCAGCTAGGATGGGCTGACGAAGATTCTCCATTTGTTGAAAACTTTCAGGATTTTCCCAAGTGGCTAAGGCAATCAATATTAACAGTCATGCATAATGGAATCTCACATTACGCTCTTGAGCATCCAAGAAATCTTACTAGAATTGCTTTAATAGAAAAGGTTCCCACCCCATCTTTTACCCCTTAGTGCAATGATTTTCTACCATGATAACTCCTAATAGAACTTGGTTTACCTTGCATTTGTGCAATAATTTGTAGGCTATCACCTACACACAAAATATAGTAACTTGACCATTGAATAGTAAAACTAAATACTCCCATTTACCCCTATCTATATTGTAATTTTTAGTCACTTGTGCAGTGAGAGTTTTAACCTTAACTATTGGCTTTAGATCCTTTCCCTTGTTTGGTAGTTCTTTAATATCATGAATTAATTAGATATTCAATGCCCTCATGGACACAAGCTAAAAAGAATTTCCTATTTTCACTTACTACATCTACCTGTCCAATGTGTGGGATGTGGAAAAGATTTAGGATTCCACTTGTCTCTAAGTCGTAAGACGAATCCTGTGCTTCCAACATGGTTACACCACTTGGTTCCTGCACTTGCAGCAAGCAATATTAGAGGTTTGGAAGTTGAGAGTAATCACAAATATCATGATCCAAATACTTGATTCACTCTAGAAAACTTTGCATTATCCCTTCTCTTCATACTCCAGGTCAAGGTGGAGGAATATATACATTATATTCCACGTCTCAAGGAACTTGAATAGAAGCATGAGGCTCTTTTAATGGCAATACATACCTAGGCTCCACTCTATGGTTAGTGGTGATAGTTGGATTGACCATTTCCAAACTAGGTTCTACACTTGTATCATCTCGAGTTGTTTCTTAACCACCATTCTTTGGATATTGCTTGTTCCTTTGTGTCTTCTCATCCCCATCCTTTTGTGGGAACAAAGGGCACTTTGTACATGGATTTATCTCGATGGATGATTTTCTTTCTTTCCCCATGGGCCAATGTCCATTACTCCTTTTTTTGAAACCGTAATCTCTATTACATAACTGTTTTGATTTGAATTTCCTTATCTTGCGACCAGGGAAAATTTAAAGGATGGAAATTTATTTTAATGTTTAGAAACCTCGCCAAATCTTACTAGTCTCTAATGTGCAAGTATAAAATATTTGCAGATATTTTTGTAAAAATATTCAAATTTATAATTATTTGATATTGGTATCTATAAAACTTTATTGATTTTTAAGGTAAAATAGTTTTATACTATAAAATTTGGGGGAATCACTTTTAGCGAAAATGGAAATTTGGATAATCTCTTTTTTCGAAAAAGAATGGAAAATTAAACCACCTGTGAATATTAGCCCCTAAAATTTTCCATGGTTGCGAATTTTATCTCATATTCACCTCTTCCTTCATTCATCCAGACTCCTTTGATGGCACAATTGTACTGCATGCATGCATTCCCCAAAATCATACTTCCATGCACCCTATTTGCACTTTTGGACCATAATATGACAATGGAACTAAGATCTGAGGTTATTTCTCCTTCTTACTGGTGTCCTCTCTTAGTAGGTGAGGTGTGTTGATAGAATTTTCCACCATGACCATCAACAAATGTCGTTGGTTTCATCAAAAACTACTTGCATTTCCTAATAAATTTGAAATAGACATTCTAAATGTTTGCACCACTTTTCTATTAGATTTTGTACCAATCGTATCTTTGGTAATTGATTTCAGACAAGACTATCTATCACACAGTTGTCTTGCACTTAATGTTGATACTAATATGCTATAGACATTATTCCAATATTCAGTCCTATCTACCTTCCCCACTCTCACTTCCTTACAAGGAATTATTGATGGTATGGTGGTTCCCAACACTACATGTTATCCAATATGATAAAAATGTTATGCAATATTCCCTACGACACATAGTGTTGATATTCTGCTACTTCAAGAAAATTAAACAAATTTGTAAATACTAACTCAACAAATATTATTCTAATTTCCTACATACCATAGTCATTCTACCTTATTTATGTGGAGCTAGTAGATTTCTTCTCGATATTGTTCATGCAAAGCGTGCAAAGTTGATGGAGGAAGTGTGTGCCTTGATCACACACTTCCAGCATCAAGTCATGAACTTCCTTCTTTCACTACAAGATACTTCTAGTCAAGCATGACAAATGATCAAGTCATGAATTTAACTTACTGGGATTAACCACCACTTGGAAACCACACTCCTAGAAATTAAGCATCCATCTACAAATAACCCCCCCCCCCCAAACCCAACATGGGCTTGTTGACGATATACTTCAATGCTGAATGGTCATTGTATAGTTTGTATTTGTTACCTAGCATGTAGTGTCTAAAGTTCTGAAGGGCATGCACCATCACCAATCCTTCCCTTTCATTTGTAGTATATTTCTATTCAATCGCCAATAAATTTTTGGTGAAAAAAGAAATAGGATGATCAATCACCCCTTCCCTGGGCTATGGTGAGATCATGGCTAATGTGATGGATGAATCATCTACATGCACATGGAATTCCTTGTTTCAATCTAGAAATACTAAGATAGGCATAGCACCAACTTCTCGTTTAGGGTGTCAAGGGCTTGTTGAAACTCCTCATTTCACCAAACATTTATCCCTTTCTTAAAAAAAAAAAACATAGGTGCTGTAATATTGGCATACCTCTGTATAATATTTCATTAATAACCTATATTCCCAGGGTAGATTGCAACTATCTAACCAAAATAGGTGGTGGTAGGTCTACCATTACTACAATTTTGTTAGGGTCCATCAGTATGCTTTATTTCCAAACAATGGGTCCCAAAAAAATACCAATGGGTGCAAAGAATATACATTTCTTAATGTTCAAAGAAATTTGTAGCTATCTGCACGTATCCAACATAAGCCACAAAACTTCAATATGTTTCATCAACATGTAAAAAATTATCCAATCTTCTAAGTAAACCTATATAAATTCATGGATGAAATCCTTTAATGCCGCAACCACTATCTGTGAGAAAATAATTGGCGCCATCTTTCGTAAAAATGACATCATACTATATTGGAAGGACCCATACACTTTGAAAAAGAGGTCTTATGGTGATCATCCTTGGTGATCTTTACTTGTTGATAATTGAATAATCTGTGAGTAAAGGAGTAAGCCTCCTCCCTACCCACATTCTCTAATATTTCATCTGTGCATGGGGTAGGTAAGGGATCATGAACCTCAGGCATCATTCAACTTTCGAAGGTCGATGCGGATCCTTATCTCACCTATCTTTTCTTCTGAACCACCATCAGGTATCCATTTTGAATCCTCCATGGGCTCAATAATTCCCACCCGCAACATCTTATCTATGTATCACTTGACCTTTTCCTTATAGATTGGATTTAATCAACAAGGCCACTTCTTCACCCTCCTAATTTCCTAACAATCCCTTTCATCTCTTCAAACCTATCAGGGAATAGGTCTTGATACTCACTCAATAGGTCTACAAATTTTTCTATCATCTTGTAATGCGATTAATCCCCAATTACATCCATCTTGGGGTTCTCCTATGTCTCAATGCTCACCCTTCAGGTCTTGATAGGATATGCATACTTGGTTAATTGCAACAGTATTCCATCTACTACACATTCCTGTTGAACCTCTTTCATTTTTATATTCTTGAGATCATCCTTATCTTCACCCTAAACATTCTAGAAACTCTTGCAATCATTGTAAATGTTTATGAGAAGAGAATAGCGGTTCACATTCCAACCCTATTGGTTCCCTTATGGTGAAAATATTGTTGGAATTGTAGTGGTTCCATTGATGTCTACAGTTTCATGGTGTTTCTTGTCATATGAATGTGTGATGAGTACTTGGTGATGTGTGTTTGGATTGTTGGTCTTTTTATTTGGCATTGATGTCAACATACTTACGACTAGACCTAGTGGAGGTGATTTAGAGACCTATTCTACATGTGATGACTGAATTGAGGTTGGCATATTGTGTTTATTGAATATTATCCTACTATAGAAGGTTACAGTGCTACTATAGGTGTTGCATATGTCTCTACATGTCTTAGAGACATTGGATATGTTGCTACATGTTTTGAGTTTTGGTTGCGTGTGTTAGAGGTGCTTCTATTGGTAATGAAGGAAGTTAGAGATGTTATACATGTTGCTATAGGAGTTAGAAATGTTCCTATAGGTGTTTGGACATATTATGGTTGGTCATTTAGGGGTTGGAGGTATTGGTCTTGGTGATCAGGTTGGTAGACTAAGGACTACTTATCACTAATTTGTTACAGGAGTTCTTGAACTATGTCATCAATTACATACTTGTTACAGAGGATTGGAGGGATGTTCAGGAGCTGAAGAAGATGATCCATTAGCTGGAAAGGGTATTGTACTGATGTTTTAGTGTTTTTTGTTAGCTTTTTCACTAGTCACATGGAGCCAAGCCAGTGGGAGAATATAAAAAGCTCCAGTCACTAGAATACATGTCTATGGGAGCGAGTGTGATGTTCCAGTCCGATGGACCCAATGTCATGCATGTGACTGAGCATTTTCACACCTTTTTCTCTGGATTTCTCACGTTCGTCAACTAATGTTTTTGTTCTGATGACAATCTTGTTTGGAATTTATGTTTTATTGTCAGAAAAGTTCATGGGGCCTCCAGAAATTAATTAAAGTTGAAGATATCAAATGGAACTTGGAGTTAGTGGTTTGATAGAGTCAATGAGTTAAATCTAGATGAAATAAATCATATGAATAGAGTTGCGAATCCCAGTATTTCATGGGAATTATTGAGTTGAGCACCTTAGTTCATCTATATATTAGAGATAACTCAATGATATTTTTTGTTGATTCTCTTGTGTGTTAAGTGAGTATATGTGTGGAGAAGAGTGTGCACATTGTGTGAGTTGTATTATGCAGAATTTATGAAACAATTTGTAGTTGTAGTAACAGATACCTGAAATATGTTTCATCCATCATATCTATCCAGTGTGTGAAGTGTTAAGTGTGGATTGGAGTAGTGATTGATGAGCTTGTGTGGCAGGTAGAGTATTTTGGAGATTTTCCTCCTATTTTATTATTCAACTTTTGATGGAGATTTTGATTCATAAAGGTGACATTGTTGTGATGTTCATGTTGAGAAAAGTGGGAGGCCAATGTGAAATATTCTGAAATGTGGTTTGCATTGAGGAAGTGAAGATGTGGAGGCTTCATAATAGACAATGATTTGGTAGTTTCAGTAGAAGGAACAATTTTCTTCATCCAATCAGAGTTGGATAGCCCAATGGTCATTGGGCAAGGATCGTTGATTGTGGTGGCCATCAACGGATGATATTCCATAGATCTGTGAGAGAAACATATTTCTTGTCCAATAGATGCTTGCATGCTATGAAAGGATTCAATCCATTAGACTTATCGGAGTAAGAGAATCTATGTAAAATTAGTTCAACAAATTAATAAAATATATTGAGCAACGTAGCAGCAACAACAAGGGTGTTTTTTCCTGAAGAATGGTTTTCCACGATAAACATTTGTGTCTTTATGTAGAATTCTTGCATGATTTTCTTTGTGTATGATGCTCTCATTCTTTTCTATGCATTTCAATTGATGTATGGTTTAAATATTTAATTAATTAAAGAAAACGTGTATAAGATCCTTCACCACTAATTCACCTCCCCTCTCAGTAGTGATCTAGTTGCCAACAATTGGTATCAGAGTGGGGCTTTTGGGTGCATCTTGGTCGCTAGAGAGTAGATCTTGGAGTTTTTGGTAGAATTTATGAAAATTTTCCTAAATGAATCAGTAAGGAATTCCGGTACTTCACAAAGGTAAATTTGTAGCTTGGTGAGTGAATTTGGATTCATATTTTTTATTCGTTGATGGAGGCATTTTTCTATTAGTTGAGTATGGAATTAAAGATGATCTAATGATTTGGCCAAAAGATTATTTTGAATAGTATTTTGAAATCTAATAACATGAATGTTAAGCATTGTGAAACTATTAATGAAATGATGGATAAGTTGTTGAATTTGTATCTCGGAGGAAAATTGCATTTTTCAGAAATGGAGAAAACTACAAAGGATTCTACTTTTATTGTAGTAATAAATCAATCATCCTCACGAGAAGATGAAGGAACTAGTGATTGCAGTGATAAAACGAGCATCAACCTTGAAGAAAAAAGAAGAGATCAATTGTGAAAAAGATGAGAAATCAAAGGTAAAGGCACTATAAGTAGACATTCAAAGACTTGGGGCTAAAAATAATGACCAACAAATGCTAATGCAAATGTTTTATGAAAAGGAGTGTGCATACAAAGAAAAAATTTCAGATTTAAAAACCCAGTTGAAAGAAGGAATGAAGAATGAAATTAGAATGAGGAAGCAATACAATTAGCTAGAGGATGAGTTCAATAAATCAATTCTTAAGAAAAATCAATAAGAGAAGATTTAGAGAGGTTCAAAACTAGTTCTCAAGTATCTACAATGAAATCAATAATTTATTGAGTAGCTAGTGGTAGCAAGAAAATGATCAATCAAAGGAAAAATCATCAGCCATGCATAAAGTAGAAAAATAAGAGGAGGCCAAAGAAGAAGAATACAATAGGGGAGTGTTATAATTGTGGAGTTCGTGGGAACATAGTAGAAATTTGCAGAAATGGAGAGATTAATATCTCTCATCAAAAGGAGCAGTGAAAGGAGAAGCATTCTCAAGCATGCATGTAAAGAAGATATTCATCATTCAGGTATAATAGTCCATTTTATGGTTATTTTTTTTAATGCACTGATTTTGTCCATAATGCTATTGACTGCAAGGAACATGGAAGGAATAAAAATAAGATCAATAGAAGAAATCAAGTTATTCCTCAATTCCTTGGTCACATTAGATGTTTTGTGTGTGATAATATTGGCCATAAGGCCAAGCATTGGAAGCTTCCCATGTGTTACAGAAGATGAAATCAAAGAGAAGAGAATATGAAAGTTCAACCGCACAAGAACAAGAAGGATCAACAGATGAAAGTTTCGAGGAGAAAATAGCAGCACGGAACTCTCACTAAAAACCGAGGCTTCAACGGTCTCAGGGGGAGCATATGTTTTCATTATGAGTTGCATGTAGATTCTTGGAAGTGCAACCATATCGAAAAGTGTACATTAAGGAAAATATGCATATTGTAGGAGATGCATGTGTTGAAGGGGATTTCCTGGGGTTTGAAGTGTATTTTTTTATTTCTAATCTATTTTCCTCCATTTTATTAATCATTTGGATCAACTATATTGTTACTAATGGTTTTTGGAGTAGCTTCATGTTGATATCTTGTTGATATTACTGGAGATATGGTAGCCACATGGTTGTATTATACACATTTTCAAGATGTGATGGAGGATCACACATTTAAAGGGAGCATATGTGCTTCCTAATGGATTCGAAAAGTGTTGGCATTATGTTCACTGTGAAGGAATAGGTTGTGCATATTTTTGACATTGATTTGATTCAAGGAAGATTGTTTTGCTGTTGCTTCCATATAGTAGAAAGATCATATGTTTGGTATGATATAGTTCATCTTTATATCATATGTTGTCATGCATGTGTAGCTGCTATGGAGATCAGATGATGTATTAGAGTTAGTTCATGTAAATTGTACACTTTATGGCTCATTATTTTTATTCTAGATGCTTTCTATTATTTCTCATGTGTTGTTCATTGGATGACATATTGTGAACTCATGTGGATGAGTTATGATGATATTTATATTGTTTCTCATAATTGGAGAGAATACATTGTTGTACATGTTTATGGACCAAGATGCTAATTATTTGATTTATGTTGTTATTGATGTATAGTAATGATTTCTTGCTTGTACCTCATTGATGATATGCTTCTCATCTATGACGTGGAGAAGATGAGTTTAGTGCTGAAAGTAATGCTATAATGCTAAATCTTATGCTATTGTTGTTTCTACTACCTATTGATGTGTTGATCATGATTTGAGTTAATGATGCATTATGCTGATGGTTCATGAACCTCATGGTGATGAGGATATGTATTTTATTTTTCTACCTATGTGGAGCATGGTGGTTGTTAGTGGATTTTATGATCTTGCTTTAGGATCTCCATTGTTGGGATGGTGATGGACAAGATGCTGAGTGGCTATGCATAAGAATATGGCTTGGATAGTTCTCGTATTAGTGTTGATACATATGGAGATCTTATATGTCATAGCTCATGGAGGCCTTGTAATTTATTCATATGCCATGGATTGTATTATTATTGTTGCTGCTATATGGAGCATATATTGATGTTCATTGTTTCCATGTACTCATGTTATATTATTTTATTGGGCATGCATAGATGAGAGAAAAATTATGTGCAGATGTAAGAGGCATGTACTATAATTGTGTCATATTTTTGGTGTATTTGTCATGGAGAGACCCATGGTGTCTAGTATGTTGTTTCATTAGAGTTATGCATGGGTCAATGGAAGTCCAAGTCATGTATTATTTTGTATATCTATGTGTAGCCCAACTACATTGGATGCATGATGTAAAATTGGGTCCATAAAAGTCTTGGATCATGATAGGTTTTCTTATAGAGGAGTCACTTGTTAGTCCTATGTACTTATCACAACCCTGTCTTTGCTCCATGAAACATTATATTGTAATTCATTGTATATCATCTCCAAAGTTAGTTCGATTCATGGTCATGAGGAGTAGTTTCTTGCACTTATAAAGGAGGCTTATTGTGGAGAGAAAAATGTATGATTGCAGCTTCATTACATGCTTAGGGGGAGCATGTTTAGTTTTCAAAGCTTGCATGGCATTGGCTTGATACTTGCTGGCAGTCAATTTCCTTGTTTTATGTGCTTATATTATGAGACATACTTCTATGGGTTGCTTCAGGATAGTGGTAACTATGACAAGGGGAATATTTCTCTCATCCTACACATTATTGGCATTGTTTTCAGTGTTGGTATGACCCTTTTTCGCCGATGTCAAAGGGGGAGAGAATTTAGATATAGATCAACTTCAAAGTTGCAACTTCAGCCTTGGAGAGTCAGAGATCAACCTCACATGTTGGACTTAGGTTGACATCAATGCCAACGGTGGATTATGTTGGCCTTGATGTCAATAGGTTCATGGTACTACTTGTTATATGCATGTGTGATGAGTATTTAGTCATGTGTTTTTGGATTGTTGGTATTGTTAGTTGGCATTGATGTCAACATACGTATGACTAGACCTAGTGGAGGTGGTTTGGAGATGGATTCTACATGTGATGATTAGATTGAGGTTGAGATGTTGCATTGATTGAAGATGTTGCTAATGCAAAAATTTAGAGTACTGCTACATATGTTGCATATGTCTTTACATGCCTTGGAAACATTGGATATGCTGCTACATGTGTTAAGTTTTGGATGCATGTGTTGGAGGTGCTTCTACCAATGATGGAGGCAGTTGGATGACGTGATGTTACCATTCTAGGAGTTGGAGATGCTACTATAGTGGTCAAAGATGTTTCTACATGTGTTTGGATAGATTGTGGTGGCTTGATGAGGAGCTAGAGGTGTTGGTCTTAGTGATCAGGTTGGTAAGACTAGGGACTAATTGTCACTGATTTTTTGCAGAGTTCCTGGCCTATGTCATTAGTTGAAAACTTGTTACGAAGGCTTCGAGGGATGTTTAGGAGCTGACGAAGATGATCCATCAGTTGGAAGAGGTCCTAGATTAACGTTTTAGTTTTTTTCTTTAGCTTTTTCCATAGTCACATGGAGCCAAGCCTGTTGGACCGAATGAAAAGCTCTAATCATTGCTAGAGAGGCCTATGGGAGTGAATCTGATGTTATAGTCACATAGATTCAGTGTCATGCATGTGACGAATAATTTTCACGAATTTCTCTCTATATTTCTTGTTCTGGTCAAATAATTTTTGTATTCTGGCAACATTCTTATTTGGAAAATTTCGGTGGGGCCTTTGGAAGTTAATTAATTTAGTTGAAGATATCAAATGGAAAGTGGAGTTAGTGGTTTGATAGATTTAATGAGATTAATCCATATCAAATCAAGCATATGAACAAAGTTGTGAAGCCAAGTAATTATTTGTAATTATTCAGTTGAGAACATTAGTTCATCTATATATTGGAGATATCTCAATGATAGTTTGCTTGATTCTCTTGTGTGTTGAGTGAGTGAGTGTGTGGAGAAGATATGTGTGAGTTGTGTTATGAATAATTTCTGAAGAAAATTTTACTTGTAGTAGTAGATAGTTGAAATATGTTTCAGCCATCATAGTTATGCAGTGTGTGAAGTGTTGAAGTGTGGATTAGAGTAATGGTTGATGAGATTGTGTGGCTTCTAGTGGAGTATTTTGGATACTGCATTCTCCTATTTTATTCTTTATTTTTTTTGGAGCTTTTGATTAAGAATGATGGTGTTGTTTTGATGTTCATATTGAGTGAATTGGGAGCCCAATGTGAAATATTTTGAAACACGGTTTGCGTGGAGGAGGTGAAGACATGAGGCTTTAGAGTAGACAAGGATTTGGAAGTTTCAATAGAAGGAACCAAATTCTCCATCCAATCAGAGTTGGATAGTCCAATAATAGTTGGGCGACGATTGTTGATCGTGGTGGCCTTTAGCGGATGGTAGTTGATAGAACCATGAGAGACATAGATTTTCTTGTCTGATATATACCAACATAATATGAAAGAAGTTGAGTCTCCCGGTTATGGGAGAAAGTTGACCCATGTAAAATTAGTTCAACAAATTAATAAAATATATTGATCATCACTAATATGTGTGCCAAATTTGAAAATATTTCACACCACATCCCCTTCCCTGCACAAGTATATTTTCTACACCAGTCACTATATAATATGTCATTAATTTACATTCATTCATATGGTGGGCCTCTATCCAAAATTTGTATCACCATTCCTCTTCTAGATTTTCCTTTTCCTTAGTGAAGTCTTAAAATTGCAGGGTCAATGCAACCAATTGTAACTTTACCTAAACCATGCCATTACATTCTCTCCCTCCTTTCGAAAAAGCATCCAACTTTAATACAAGCTATAATGCCTCTGACTATGTACTTACCCATTGTTGTGTCAATGGTATTCTGATGTGGGGTAGAATTTATACAATAAAGAACTCTTTGTGTTGCGTGTTTGGAATTTTGAACATAAGTTTGTCCTTTAGAATCTTAATTCATTGATCAAATTCCTACATAAAATCATTTAAGCCTTGCTTCGTCTCCTTTAACTTAGTAATGCACTAGGACTCATACTTTGGCTTCTGAAATTCCCTTATTAAATCTTGTTTAATCTCATTCAATGACTTGTTCTACCTAGTTGGAGTCACACTCTTAAACTTAATATACCATGTGAACACGTGTTCATTGGAAGTTTGTTCTAACTATGAAATATTTGTCACCTCTTCTTGGAGCTACTTGGTTGTCTAGAAGACCTCACACACAAACAAGTGTTGTTCTGGGTCTTCATTCCTAGTGTCATGAAACATAGACATTCGTAGTTCCAAACACACCATTCAAATATGTGTATTACTTCTTGATGAAGTACTTCCACCTACACTTGTTCAACTACTTGAAAGCTATGAACTCATTTTCATAGCAAGCTTAACTTGAGCATGCTGCAATGTCCTCCCTACGGCTTGACCAATTCCACTGCTACTAGTACCTTGACCTCCTTGGCTATAATTATATTATAAACTAGTTTTGACAATATGTTGAGTGCCTACGTCATGATTTGTAGAAGTGCACGAGGTCATGAGTTTGACGTTAGGCACGATCTAATTCTTCCATCCAAGATCCAAAGACTTCTTGTTATGTGGAATGAGTTTCTCTCCTTCATCCTTTTTATGTGGTTTATCAAACTTCATTCCTTCATAACTATGGTTAATTGTGTTTCTCCTAACCTTCCATTTCCTTTTGCTATCCCCTCTCCCTGGATTTCTCCTTTTGATAGGCATCAACAATGACTAACCTCGTCCCATGTCACCACATTGAAACCTCCTTCCAGTACTCAAACTACAGAACTCAGAACTCTCTATCTCCATATTGTCTTAGCACCTTCACTTATAGAATCTCGAACTCATTTTCAGCCTCCACTATAGTCTTCCTACCATTTCTCCTTTCACTGTTCCCAGATCGTCACCTAGTTCTCCCTCATTTCCCTTTGGCACATGAGCAGTTTAGCCACTCACATAGTCTGATTAAAAAGTCACAATATCGTGGTCATACAATAACATCTTAAAGGATAATGAAAATGACCATATAAATATTCCTCGTGATACCTTTAGAAACTTTCTCCATGCTACAACAAATGATATTTTCGCTTCCACTATAAACTCAACAATATACCCCTCCAACACACTTTAAAACTATAAATATAAAACACATGAAATTTTTCTACTTACTGCTTGCAATTAGCGTACCTCCTCTAGAGTCCACCTCCTCAGTCCATCATTGTGATATGTTGGATTGTTTTCCTTCAACCGTTGAACGAAATCGATTACAAAATCCATGAATTATCTAAAGAAAGTGTTGTTCAATTAGTGAACACATGATTCTACAGTCATTTCTCCATGCTCTAGCTTTTATACATGATCTCTTTCATTACAAGTGTGTGCTCCTTCTATTTAAACCACAAAGTAATCTCCTCCTTGGTGGGATTCCATGGCTTCCACATGCCTACTGCAAAAAAAATCCCGTCACAAAACCATCACATTCCCAACAACGGAACCATTTGTTAATGTGTGGGATTCTAATAGAGCGGATATTTTTTGTGCAAGTGGCTAGTGAAACCCACTCAACATCGACCCTTTCAACAACACCCATAGAGTGGATGAAGTCCCACTTGAGATTCTAATTAGTGATTTCTAAAACCAAGATTCTGTAGTCTGATCGTATTGTTAAGATCATAAGCCACTAAAATTCAATGTACAACATAAGACATAAACACCCACCAAAAAGGCACTTAACTATCATCTTGGGACTGTGCACTGTGTATTTCCGCTAGAATATTATATTCATTGGTTAGTGTGAAAGTTACAAGGGGAAATATGATGAAGTTTGAGCTAACTTATGCCTCTCAATATTCATATTGTCATCAATAGCACAAGACACCATTTGTTATAAGAACACTGTAAAGTATTAATTCATTAACAAACTCTTAACTAACATGGTTATTCAAGAAATTCAAACAAATTGAATATAATAACAAGAAATTATACATGTATTGAGCCAATATACCATAAACATCGGGGACAACCAACCAACCATTATATTACTCATTAGAAAAAAGCAAAAGGCACCATGCACTATTATTGAAGAATGTAGTAGGGAAGCTATTAATTCAAATTCTACTTAAACCTAATAATTTATTATGAACTTACGTTATCTTATTATGTTTCTTTATTAGATATTTTCATCAAACAATTATCAATAGAAAAAACAATAACGATAATAAACACGGGATGTCGGTTCTAAACGAGGGAAAACCCCTCCGAGGGGAAAACTCAAAAATTATCTCTTCTCTTCTTGAAATGAGAAAATGAAGACCCAAAATGATATACCAAGACCTCCTTCAAGTACCAAATCATCCCTGCAAGAATCAAGGTAGGTTAAAGATCAACCAAAAAAACAAAGGCGTATCCTTCTTCAACCATATTGAAGTCTTAACTTTGGCCCCTAACTTCAAATATACAACTTTGACCTGCAATATTCAGCATTGTAATAGCTACACAAACCTTAATTTACTTCACGCATGTGAGCATAAAATTCCAAATTTTAGTCTCTTTTGTTTTCTCTACCTTTCTTCTACTATTTGAGATTTTTGGCTTAAATTCTTGTCCTTCTTGCCACAAATTTTCAAATGCGCAATTAGGTCTACAATTTCAATGTTGTAGAAGTACCGAAAACCCTATATCCTTTCCACCTATGAAAGAAATATGGTATCAATATGAAATTTCAGTGTTCTTCTTGAGATGCTTCCTTCTTCTAGGTATTCACTCTTTCATGTCTTATTTTTCTTTCTTGAGATCGAATTTTAGATGTGTGTGTCAAATGAGGTCTATTTCTACTTATATATAACGTTCTCATGAGGTCGAATAGCCTCAAACTTGGATGACTTCTTCTGGCAGCTTCAACTTGTGTTTGGAGGCTTATATGGACTTTCTAGAGTCAAAAATATATTTTACATGCTACAATTTTCCTAATAAGGTCTTTACAATTTATAAGGACTTTATTGACTTAAGAAAAATATTATTTTGACATGAAAAACCCTAGGAGCATGAAATGAATGATTGACCAAGAAGACCAATAAAATGAAACAGAAAACCCATGTTTAAAAATAATATTTTTCTTTATTTTTCTTGTAACATAAGATATACATATTGACATGAGTACATTGACAATTATGACGACCAAAACTAATTACATTTCCAACACTCCCTCTTAACTAGGAAGGTATTCATAGTTTCACACCTGGTATAAGGATATTCTCAAACTGAACAGTTCTCATAAGAAGAGTCAAATTAGTAAGCCATCTCCAAGCATAAACATCATGACCAACATTTTCAACATAGTAAGGCCTTAACTTGGAAAAATATTCTTATATTAGAGCATAATGGTGGCAAGTTTTATTTAAGATACCACACTACCTCTAAAGGTACATACCCAATCTAGATGTTCACTAGGTATGTTCTTTCATGACTATTCTTATCCTGGATTACCAATCCTCAAACAATATCGGTCCTCTTCAACCACTCTTTTCTTGGATACATTTCCAATCCTTAAAGAGGGGCATTCCACTTCGTATCTTGTATTTAATATCCTCAATCAAATCACATATGCTTACCCAATCCTCCATTCTCCCCACCATGGCCTTCACTTAGAAGTATGACTATTAGTCCTAGCCTTCTACATGACACATGATGGAAGAGAATAAAATGTCCATCATCACTCCATCCCAACTAGGGATGATACCCTCATTACGACTTGATTAGGGAATAGATCCTTGCTCCTTTATAATTATATAAGGAGATTCCTTTACTTCCTCTTAAAAATAGAGGGGATTCTTTCACTTTGTGTCATTTGGGAATCCAAGACCACAAGATTTCTAGCTTGTCTTTAGAAGTGTATCAGCTACCATTTCTTCATGGTGATAGTTGCATGGCTCCTTATTTCCTTTATATCTCATCATATTGAGCTTATTTCTTCCTAAGTGTTATGGAACCATCATATTCCTTTAATCTTGTGACAAGGTGTAGGCCATCAAACTTTCATATCACTTTCCTATAGTCGTCACCAATGAAGACAATGTATTCATGCTTCCAACATAGAATTAACCATAGCTTCCTCTAAACATGAAACTGATATTCATGAGCATCAGGCTATCTACTTATACTACTACCTTTCAATACCAAGATGATGATGTAAAATTCTTGACTACATAATCATTCAAGGATTGTCAAAACCATTAACTCAACCCATATGTTCTTTGAATAGAGTTCAACACCAATAGTTGAACTTGCCTCAATTATCATTATGTATTTCTATAATATCATTCCAAGTAGCAAGATGTTATGTCAACTAGTTAATCAATGTCAAAATATTAATATCAAACTTATCTTATCATGATGGCCTTTTCATCAAAGAATTCTCTTACTTGAGTCTTCGATATCAACATATTTTTGCATGGTGCATCTCCATATTGTACAAGAATCATTCTCCATGCACTCATCTTAATCTAGGTGCCCATGGATCAAACTTTCTTACCAATCTATAATATCCTTCACGGAGTTTTCATTGTTAACTCCCTTTATTTATTTCAGAGACTATACATGATGTTGGTCACTATTGTTATAGTTATGCCATGCAACCTTATGTGAAAATCTTGATCTCTAACCATTCCAAATCATGTCAAATTTCTTCTTTCAAGCATCATGTATCCATATGGAGGAGTTACCATGCACATTCTCATAACTAACACTTCTTTCATGATTCTTCTAGATATGAACCTTACCCTAGAAGATAGTTACTTAAAATATGCATACCTTTGCTTCCATACAACCATCTAGCCATGCTTTCTTGAACAAAATTGCTTGTTAGACTTTTTGAAGATAGGTTTTAGTTCCTAGGAGTATAAAGACATTCATTATGCCCTTCATACTTCAACTCAACCATTTACTTTCTGTCATCCTCCAAGGGTATTGCTTCCATATTAGATGGAATATATATTAGTCATAGTTATTTATCCAAGAACCTTTACTAAATGATAGTTATTATTGGATTTTTTTATTATTCCTATTTGCAAAATGACTACCTCCAACAATATGTTATAAAATGCTTAGATGAACTATTAAATGAAATATGGTCCAATCTTGTCATTCTTTGATAGCTAGATGAATTTGCAAAGTAACTTGATTATGTAGAGCCTAATTCCTCTACTATCATAGCTTCTATCTATGATTCAATGCTTTTATAAAAATAAAGACTCTTCTAGAGAATGAAATAATTAATGCTACTCTACTTTCTCCTTAAAAGAAAGACAAATTGCATAAATAACCTCGTAGGGATGGAGCTTCATTCAATAGTAAAGATCCTTGGGATCTTCTCCTTTTGGCTAATTCTCGGGTTATCCCTTTTCTTTAGCTATGTGAGCTTCACTTCTTTCATTTCTTTTGTTTCTAATATTTTTTGGACAATCCAACTTAAAGTGTCCATACTCATTCCATCCAAAACATTAAATATTGGACATATCTAGCTTTATTTTGGAATTTCCAAACTTCCCTTTCATCACCTACTTGGTCCTTCCAATAAAGTGTTGAGACTTTTTCATTTGATTTGGTTTTGTCCTCACCCTTGATCCTAAATTCTTCCAAGATACATTGAGCCCATAACCCATTAGAAGGATAAGTATCCTTCTTTGAGTAGATACTTGTTATGAAACTACACCAATTAGGTGGAAAAGCATTTAATACACAAATAGTCATTTCAAAGTTAGAAGTAGTTTCACTAAACCTTTGCAACTGGTCTCTTATTTCTGGAATCTTCATGATATAAGTGGTCATGTCTTCACCCTTTGACTTCCTTATTCTATATAGTTGATTTCTCAAGGAAATATTTTGACAGGATGTACTAATAGATTACAACTTGAACAACTTATCATACATATCCTTGGATGTCTTCAAATTAGTAACAAAGGGAACAAGATGATATTTAATTAACTCAACAATGATCCTTTGTGCCCTTCACTTCTCCCTTCCCATATTTTGCTAAGTTTTGAGTCTTTTCTTTGTCTGGTACAATTACGTCACCAAGGACATATTCCATGACTTAATTTTTAGTGAGTGCCAAGTCAATAATTTTCTTCCATGCAAGGATTTTTGTTGACCCAACGATCTTGTTTCTTACCTTCCAAAACGTATCCATATGATCTGTAGATTGAGACATAGAAGATAATACTTACTTTTCAACCAAGGGTCTTCCTTCTTGATGATGCCTCCAACTATCTTGATGTTTTCAAGATCTTCAAGAAAACTTCAAAGATGCCCTAGAATGATGACTTCTAGGATTCTTTCAATAATGCCTTTGGTCAACTTAAAGAGTGGATGACGATATCAAGATTATTTTATGATTTCTCTTCTTCAAGATGATGGAGTGCACTAGAGGGCCCTCAACAAGATCTTATCTTCCTTCCTCCAATGAGAGCTTGACCGTTTTTGAGATGATGAAATCGTTAATGTTTCCATCTTCCTTCTAGGTCAATAGGTATTCTTCTTCTTTCTTCGTGTCCTTTTTTTGTAAATTATTCCTCTTGACAAGAAATCCCTTATGATTTCAACAAGATGATCTTCTTGTTGCCTTTTCTTTGTTCACCTTAGCTCTGATACCATGTTGCAGAATGTAGTAGGGCGGTTATTAATTCAAATTATTCTTAACCTTAATAATTAATTGTGAACTTTTATTATCTTCTTATGTTTCTTTCTTAGATATTTTCATTTAAAAATTATGAAGAGAAAAAACAATAAATATAATAGACACAGGAATTAGGCTCCAAGCCAAGAAAAAACCTCTCCAAGGGGAAAAATCGAAAATAATCTCTCTCTTCTTATAGAATCTACTTCAAATGAGAAAGCCAATCCCAAAACCCTAGACCAATTCCTCTTACAAGCATCAATTCAAACCTCCAATAATCTCTACCAAGTAGGTCAAATATCAACCAAAACAACAAAGGCTTATCCTACTTCAACCAACTTCAAGTCTTAACTTCGGCCTCCAATTTCAAATCTGCAACTTCGAGTTGCAATCTCTGACTGTGTAATAATTATAGTATCCCTAATTTACTTCACACGTGTAAACAAATAAATCAAAATTTTAGTTTCTTTCCTTCATTGTACCTGGCTTATTCTCCTGGATGCTTCTGGCTTCAATTCTTGTCCTTCCTACAACAAAGTTTTGGACTTGCAATTAGGTTTGCAATTTCAGCCTTATAGCAGCATCAGAAATGTTAGATCCTTCGCACATGTGAGAGAAAGATTGTCAAAAAATCAGATTTCAGTGCTCTTCTTGAGATGCTTCCTTCTTCTAGGTATTCGCTCCTTCTTGTCTTCCTTTTCTTGCTTGAGATCAAATTGCATATGTGTGTGCCAAACAAGGTCGAGTTCTACTTATATATGGCCTTCTCATCAGGTTAAATAACCTCAAACTGTGCCTACTTCTTCTTATAGGGCCGGCATGTGCTTGGAGGATCATATGGACTTTCTAGACTCAAAATCATATCTTTTACATATTAAAACATTCCCAATACCATGTTATACAATTTACAAGGACTTTCTTGACTCAAGAAAAATATTCTTTTGTAAAGACAAACCCTAGGAGCATGAAATGCATGTTTGACCTAGATGACCAATAAAATGAAGCATGAAACCCATGCTTAAAAATAATAATTTTCTTTCTTCTCTTTCTTGTAACATAAGATATACTTATTGACATGAGTATAATGGAAATTATGAAGATCGAAACTAGTTACATTTTCTAACAACGACAACAAAAATATTGTTTAATTCCACTCACCAGCCATCATTCTCTACTCATAGTACAAAAAGGATCAATTATGTTGTAGAAAATCATAGCACCTTTACTATAGATGTTTCCTCTTACATGATGGGCTATAAATAATCTACAGACTAAGATGTTAACACTTTAGACTAACAACATAAAAAGGAAGATATATTCACAACAATACTCTTTCCTTCAACAACTATAGTCTGATCATTTGTTGTCCTACAATATAGTCATTTGATCTTCTCACCAACCCCTAATCTATATTGATCATCCTCCCTTATAAACTCCTCGTAGCTTCCTGAACCTTTTCAACCTACTCCTCCACTCCTCTAGTTATCCTCGCAGCCAGCTAACCATGAAGATATTTTTTAACACTTTCTCTTAGTTGTCACATGTCTGCTTAACTGTCTACCACTTCTAACGACTTTCCTCTACATGTAAATATCTCTAACCTCCCTTCCCATGAAATCCCTCTCCTCATTCTCCATTAGTTGTAAAATATTAACTACCTAATAGTATTCTCATTTGTTCTCGCTTTTTGGAAACTCTCATCCTCTTCTACCTTAGTAGATCCTTGTGTCATGCCTCTTCCTCCTACTCCATCTCCCTTTATTGTGCATCATCTACTTCTCTTTCCATGCTCCTCTATCCTCCCGCATACTCACCTATTTCAATAAAATTACAAAAAAAATCCAATAGCCAACAAATGGACATGGGCAAGGGATTAGGAAAATTGTTTTCATGGTGAATATTGTTAGTAATGACAATAATTAAAAGAATTTTGTAAAGGTAGTTTAACTCTTGTTTTACCATTTAGACGGTTGTGTAATGGTAGGAAGTTATATAATGATGTCCTCATATTTAAATGGTGTTTCCTAGCTTGTTGTATTGTTGGGAGTCATGGTTGACCTTGAAGAGTAAGAATTTTAATCCCTTTCTCCATGGAGGTTTCCTTGGCACAATGCCAAGATTTTACCACGGATGTTTCTGTGTCTATTTGTATGAATTTAATTTCCTCTTTATTGTGAATTTTTCTTTCTTGTTTAATTAATATTGACGGGCTCAAAATACCAATAAAGAACTATGGTTAATCTCTTACTTTCTTGAGATCTAATAAACCATATAAATATAATA
>APFE031538338.1:151335-188575 GCA_000404065.3 Pinus taeda | reverse complement strand
AAAAAATTATAAAATAGAGCTAATCTTATTTTCATTATACTCTCTGCGTTCACTCGACTATAATAGGGATTTGTGCTATGTTATATATGTGTTTCCCACCTCAAGAAACCAAAAATGAACCGTACAAACATTTAACACTTTGTTTTAATCTATTCATCTTCATGGGTTAGCTTATATTTTATAGTGTATAACGGAAAATTATGATCAATTTGTGATTGAAATTTAGTAAGAAAATAATTACGCTCAAATTATTGAATAGACCATATATTCTCCACCCATTTATTTTTTTTACAATTCTACGAAGGTTATAAATTAATGAAAATGCATCACTTAAATATTAAAATGGTACATAATAATGTAAATAGTAAATTATGAAGAATAAGAATCTCTTGGATGTTTTTTTGAATATCGAGAATTAAGTGCGAGAGGTCTCGGCTATTCATGGATTTGATTAGGAATTTTTATTGTAGGTTTTTGAAACTTGACTTTGGTTTGGAGCAACTAATCATGAGCCAAAAGGGCATAGCTTTTAGTCTTTCTAATATCACTATTCTCATGGTATATTTCATTTTTCCATATTTTCCTTTTATTTTTAGCCATTTAATGTTAGCTTTGCACCATGTGTTTATCTTTTCATGTGCCACATCATGGTAGGATGAATAATGTGGGCTATAATGATAATCCATATTGTGCATATATATATTTTGGTTTTTTCATATAATCAGAGTTGAAGGTTTTAAATTTTTTATAGGTTTTATTGAATTTTAAAATGAATGTGGTCAAATTGCTCGACACATCTCTAGAGTCTTCACTAGATCGACAAACACGATTTATTGTGTGTTCCTTGGTAGGAAGTGTAGATCGAGGTTGTATCTTTTTCTAAAAGCTCAAGGAATTCTATTAACTCTGCCTCCTTAGACCTTTTCTCTACTCTTACAAATTACTTGCTTCCACTGATATCCTAGTAACCTTGTATCCTCTAGTTCTCACTCCAAAGAGATCTCAAAGGGAAAAGAACTTATTAAATAATTATATTTAAGGTAGAAATTTGAAGGTAAATATGGTGGTTGGACATGATATCATTCTAAAGGAAAAACTGCAGATAATGGGGAAAGACCTTGTTGAAAGGTTCTGTGATAAGGATATATAAAGATAAACCATTGATACAGTGACAAGGGTAGAAATAAAAACCACGAGTGCAGTGCATTCCATATTTTTGTATGATGGTTTACGATCACTTGCAAGATAAAATATAAACAGAATTGAAAAGAAGGAGATGTAGCTCATAGGCGTGGCCTGCACCTGGAGACTACACTCACAAAAAAGAGAGATCACTCTCATACACTCTATATTACCATCGATGAAGGATTACATCATTTAAGTACAACCCTAGAAATCACGAAGTTGCAACCACACTCCTAAATTCTAGGAACAAATCCTAAACTAAGGAGATACGTTACAACTAAGTAACCTTTTCTCCATTAATACAAAATAATATTTAATTATTTTCAACTCCCCCCCTTAATGGAGAAAGGGTTTTCCTGGACTCCTAACATGCCTTTAAACAATTCAAACTTCACTCGTGCAAGAGGCTTTGTAAAAGTATCAACCACATTGTCACAAGTTTTACAATATTCAACAATAATTTCCTTTGACTGTACTTTCTCTCTAATAAAATGGAGCTGAGTGTCTATATGTTTGGTGTTTTTATGAAATACTGGATTATGTGCCAATTTAGTGGTGCTCTGGTTGTCGCTTTTGATGGAAGTAGAATTCTTCTATTCTTTTCCTGCATCCTTGAGAAGCCTTCTCAACTAGATTGCTTCACACATAGCTACACACAATGCTTGATACTCAGCTTCACATGATGACAAAGCTACAGTACTCTGCTTCTTACTACTCCATGCTATGACCCCGGATCCTATTTTGAATGTGTAACCTGTGATTGACTTTTGGTCATCCAGGTTACCTGCCCAGTCTGAGTCTGAAAAACCTGCTAGAGTAACATCAAATACATCAATGTATAAAATACCATAATTAACAGTACCACACAGATACCTTAACATGTTCTTTGCTGCTATCCAGTGACTTTCAAACGGTTTTGACATAAATTGGCTCAACACATTAACAGAGTATGCTAAGTCAGGTCTGGTTGTTGTAAGATATCTTAAGCTGCTAACCAGCTATCGGTACATTGTAGCATCAACCTCTTTAGTGTTGTCATCACTTCTCAACTTCAAATTCTGTTGTAAAGGTGTCGCTGCTGATCTACACTGATCCATACCAAACTTTTCCAACAGATTTCTGGCATACTTCCCTTGGGTAAGAAAAGTTTGCCCAGTATCTCTGCATACTTCCAATCCCAGACAATAATGAAGGGTTCCAAGATCCTTCATCTCAAAAACTTGTGCCATAAGCCTTTTGATTTCTCTAATTAAATCATCTGCATCTCTTGTTATAATCATGTCATCCACATACAAAGAAATCAAAATAATCTTCCTCTGATTATTATACTTGGTATACAAATTTGGGTCATTTAAGCTCCTATGAAAGCCTGCTCTACAAAGAAAGAATCAACCTTTTCGTACCAAGACCTGGGTGCTTGCTTTAAACCATATAAAGCCTTTTTCAATATGCAAACAAGATGTTCCTGCCCCTGCTTTACAAATCCTTCTGGCTATACTAAGTAAATTTCTTCTTTTAAATTACCATTTAGAAATGCAGATTTAACATCAAGCTGGTGTAATTGCCAATTGCATTTAGTAGCTAAAGAAATAAGCATTCTGATTGTATTTAACTTTGCTACAGGTGCAAAGGTATCATCAAAATCTATACCTTCCTGCTGTGAATACCCTTTTGCAACCAGCCTAGCTTTTAATTTCTCTATACTTCCATCTGCATTCATTTTTGGTTTAAACAGCCATTTACATCCTATGGGTGTTTTATTCTTGGGTAGCTCAACTAAATCCCAAGTATCATTTCTAAGAATTGATTCCATTTCTTCATTCATTGCAGCCCTCCACTCCTTAAAATGACTAGCTTCTTTGTAATTAGCAGGTTCTACAATGTTTAAAATTTTTTACATTAAAGCATAGTCTCTCAATTTAGCAGGTAATCGAGTCTTCCTACCTGACCTCCTTGGTAGGGGACATACCTCAACTTTGTCTATTTCAGCGCTTGCATCACCATTGATTACATTATCTGTTACTTCTTCTTCTTGTTTCTGCTCCTGCTCTTCATCTTCCTCACTGTTTTCTTCTATAAGCAATGGAATGTGATAGTCACTGCTAGAATCCTCCTTTTCTTCTTCAACCTGTTCATGAAATATGACATTTCTGCTTGCAAAAACTTTGTGAGTCACAGGATTATATAACTTATATGCCTTAAACTTAGTTCCATATCCAACAAATATACATTTGAGGGCTTTGGGGTCTAACTTATTCCTATCTGCCTTAGGTATATGAGCATAAGCTTTTGATCCAAATATTCTTAAATGATTAACTGTTGGTTTGAATACAAACAATGCTTCAAAAGGGGTTTTGAAGCCTAGACATCTAGTAGGACTCCTATTCTTCAAATATATAGCAGTGTTAATAGCTTCTACCCAAAGACCATTTGATAAACCCTTACCTTGTAGCATACTCCTTGCGCACTCCACTAGAGTTCTGTTCTTCTGTTTTGCCACTCCATTCTGCTGTGGAGTGTGTGGCACTGTAAACTGCTGCATAATCCCATGATGCTTGCAGAAATTCATGAACTCTCCCAACCTGTATTCTCCCCCTTGATCTGAGCGGAGAGTTTTTATCCTTTTTCCTGTCTTGTTCTCTACCATAGATTTAAACTCTATAAAATACTGAAAGTCTTGACTCTTTTTACTCAGAAAGTATATCCATGAATATCTAGTGCAATCATCTGTAAACTAGAGAAAGTAATATGCTCCCCCTAACGACCTAGTTTGCATAGGTCCACAAATATTTGTATGCACCAATTCTAAAATATCCCTTTCCTTTCTGTTAACATGCAAAGGGAACTCTTCTCTATGCATTTTCCCTAATGCACATCGATCACAATCCAGCTTAACATTATGAAAAATAGGTAGTCCGTCAACCATACCTTTTCTTTGAAGTAAGATGAGGTCGTGCAGATTAAGATGGCCAAATCTCTGATGCCATAGATCTTCAACTGTTGATCCGGCTGCTACCATTGCTTGCTGTCGCATACTCTTTGCATCTAATCTGTACAGGCTCCCCATGCGCACTCCTTTTGCAACTATTTCCATTTGGCTATCCTTAATGACATAGCTATTCTTAAAGAATTGAATTTGCATATCCTGGTCAGTAATCATTGAGACATAGACCAAATTTTTCTTATTTCTTAGAACATATAATACATTTTTAAGATGCCTAATGTCACCACTAGGTAACTTTATAGGAATATCACCGTGTCCTTTGATCTCATATCCACTATCATCTCCTAAATAAATTTTCGACCCACATGAAGTTTCTTCAAGAAATTCAAACCAATCCTTCTTACCAGTCATAAATGAGGATGCGGCTGAGTCGACATACCATATGTCATCCTCATCTCCCTTTGAAGCTAAAAGAGCACAATCAACTGTAAATAGTCGAAGTTCGTGGTTGTGGTCCTCTTCCTCCCCAACAAAGTAACCCTTATGTTTCCTCTGCTTGTTTCTTCCTTCATCTACTTGCCTCTTATAACATTCTCTAATTTGATGACCAGGTTTTCCACAATAAAAACATTTCTTGATAGGAAAATCATTAGCAGGCATACCTTTAAACGGTCTCCTCTGAAATGTATTTTCTCCTTTCTGCTGCTATTGTGGTTGTTGGTGCTGGTGCTGCTTCCTTCTGTATTGCCTCCTTTTTGCCATCAGAGCAAGGTCATTGCTCTGAGTTTTTAAATTTTGTCATCGCTGTTCTTCCTGTAGCAGGATCCCAGTCAGCTCTTCAAATGAAGGGATTTTCTCCCTTGTTGACAGCCCTGTGATGAACGTCTGGTATTCATCAATCATTCTGTTCAATGTGAGCGTGACCAAATCTGAATCGGAAACTTTCTCTCCGATTGCTCCCAATCTGTCACTCAGATCCTTGACTCTGGCAATGAATCCAGCAATGGACTCATTTTCCTCCATCTTCAATGCAAACAGCTTGCCTTTAAGTGACAAGACACGGTTTGTATTCTGCGTCTCGTACAGGTTTTTGGTTGTCGTCCAAATGTCTGCGACCGATTTACAGTCTCTAATATGAGGGATAACACCATCCTTGATGGAAATTTTCAATATGACCTTCGATTTCGTCTCCCTTTTATCCCAATCTTGTTCTTGTGTCGTTGTTCCAACTCTCGGCTCATTTTCTGTGACGATCACCCACGCATTTGCACTTTCTAGCAAAGTCTGTATCTTGAATTTCCAGTTATTGAAATTTGATCCATCGAGTTTGCCAGACTGGTGGAGATATGATTCTAAACTGTTATTCATATTGACTTATACCATATGAAAACGTCTGAAAAAAAAACTTGTACCTTCAATATGCCACCACTCGGCAAGTCCGATCTGCTGCCACTGAACAGATTCGAAACTTCACTGGGCAATATGCCTCCACTGGGCAAGTCCGATCTGCTGCCACCGAACTAATCTAGAACTTCACTGCGCCACCACCGGACAATATGCCTCCACTGGCAAGTCCGATCTGCTGCCACCGAACAGATCTGGAACTTCACTATGCCACCAGCAAGTCTGATCTGCTACCACCGAGTAGATCAGGAACTTCAGCATGCCACCACCGGGCTACTCCGATCTTCTTCCACCGAACAGATCCGCAAATTCAAAGTGCCACCTCCGAGCAACTCCGATCTGCAAAGAAAAATTGCAGATTTTCAAAGAGAAAGAGGTTGGATCCTTGGAGCTCTTCAACAACTACAAATCCGTGCCAAACACAGAAAAGAAAAATTGATGAAGTGCACCGAAATTAGTGTGCTTAACAGCCACGGATCAGCGCCAATTTAGTTACTTTTTCGCTGCCGCGCTTATCAGCCTCAAACCCGCGCCAATGGGTGCGTCTATTCACTAAAAAATTGCGCCAATCCTCTTCTGCATTCAAAGGCACGCAACAAGTCCGAGCCAAACCTTTCTTGCACTCAGAGATAATCAATCATCTGAGATCTGTCTTCAGGTGTTACTGCAGTCCACCTGATACTCCACTGCCACTACAGTTATCTAATCTATGATGCATCTAAGAAAAATAAGGTTGTCCCTACTCAAAGCTTTGATACCAAGATAAAATATAAACATAATTGAAAGAAGGAGATGTAGTTGTAACCTTTTCTCCATTAATACAAAATAATATTTAATTATTTTCAACTTTGCATTTATTCTCTCTTTAAAAAATCATGGAAAATCCTTAGAACTCGAGTCATTGGGGCTTGTATTTAAAGAATGGTCAACTTATTTTGACCAATCAAGGGAGCCAATTTGAATACACAATATATAGGTTATGATGCTAATCTTCTTCTAACTTTCTAGGCCAAGGAATTTCTCATCGCTTTGAGTGAGAAAATGGTTCATTTTCTTTAGTTGGAATTGAATTTGTCATCCAAAGTAGACCCTCGTTGGTTGTGGATGCAGTAGAAGTTGATGTGTGAACCCTTAGCTTATATTGATTGTTGATTCCCCAAATATTCAGGAATGAGGCTGACATGGGAGCAGTCAAATAATTAAGTGTGCCCATGTCCGTCTGATTCCTGAATATTCAGGGAATCAACAATCTACATAAGCATGCCCATACACGAGGGCCTTATGGAGGAGTGAGTTTGACTAATGGGTCTGTCATGGAAAAGTGGGTATGATTAATAAGTGTCTCTCATTGATATAAAAATTAAGCTATTAGTAGCACCCTTAACATTTTTCTTGTTACAAGATATAACATCATTATGCTAAGTAAAAAAAGGTAGTCTCTATAGGTGCATAGAAAAATTGGATTAAAAAAAAATCATAAAATATATGATTACCAAATTTGAAAAGTTAATTGGATCAAAAAAATTCATGAATATATTGTTACCAAATTATGAAAAAGCTTTCAAATTACACAAACGCATTCGTAAGTCTGTAATCTTGGCATAGATATTCCATTTACACTTAAGGAGTCTTACATCAAGTTCAAGTTCTTCTCCTGTATTAAATTCATATTGTAGTTAGATGCTACTAATAGAACTAGAGCGACTATGGGATACTAAGAACTATTTTAATCCGTGACTCCTCATGGGGAGTTCGGAGTTCTTTTAGTACACTTTTTTTATATGTATGTATAGAATTGCAGTAAGATTAGATCATTAGACGTAAACGGGTGATATAATTGAGATGACAATATATATTTTGGTCATTAGTAAAGGAGTTATATTCATTTAAAAATCTTTGTTCCAAAGCCCACAAAGAGAGATCTACCTAATCAAATCTTTTATTAATTCCCTATATTATGGCACTTTATGTGGATGCGTCAATAAGGTTCAAGAGGAACAAACTACATTCAAGTTAAATCTACGAATAAGACCCTTGGAGCTTGCTTCATTGGGAGTTTCCGTTTTCCCTTTTACAAAGACAAGTTAATAAGACTTAAACCTTCAATAAAAAGATCCTTGCATAGGGTTGCTTTACATTAGAGGTTTGGTGTTTTAATAAAATATTCAACATTTCTAACAACTTATTTATCGAGCAATTTTATAACTAAACATCACTATAACACCTATGTTTCGTTCAAACATAGTGCATACGCCTTATCTGCTTTAACTACTTTGTTTTGTTGAGCTGTTTCCGGTAAGTACTCTATACTGAGGAATCATGTCTACGAAGGTTTCTAGCTACTCAAGTACAAATCTACTCGTAGCACTGGAAATAACTATTTTTTCGGGATGTGAATCCCATTCCGTTGGAATGTCAATTTCAAATCAATCTCTGTAATAATGTATAATGGATCTTAATTGAAAATCTTAGTCACAATACTAATGATGTTAGCGAATTCCACATACGTCTCGCCAATTCAGCATTATGCTCAACACATGGCTTTACGAACTGTGGCGAATCAAAGAAGACCTACTACCATTTCACAAATAGCACCAGATCTGTTAGGCTTTGTCAAACAGTATCCTGGTGTCTGATAATTATAGCTTTGATAAGAAGGCAGGTCAAAAGCATGGCAGGTTTATAGCTTTCTCACACAGTACCCCGGTGTTTGATAATTATAACTTTGATCGGAAGGCAGGAAAAAAAACATGACAGTTTAATGGTAGCTTTGGTTGGAAGGTAGGACTTTCCCTGTTATTTTGATTTGATTTGATTTGATTGTAGACTAGTACACACTTGATCAACAAAAGGACGCAATTGCTCTAATAACGTCACAGACATTGACAGGATACAATTACAAGACTGAAGAAAACTGTATGATCCTTCCGAAATGATGTAGAGACCAAGACCAGACAATTCACTTGTCAAGATTTATGATTTGGTGGGTCGGAATTATGTAAATCCATGAATTGCGGAATCTGACTGCATACCAACACGATGATGAAGACAATAATCGAAATCATGCAATGCATCTCCATATTTTCCCCTCCGTGCTATCTAATATTCTTGTTGCTCACTTTTCTTGGGCTCAATATTACACGGTAAAGCTGCATAATTCCTTTTAAAATCTCTCAATCAGTCGGTACCTTATCAATCTCTATAGTTTCAATTGTCAACTTGCCGCCTACTATTCTTGTTGTGTAATAATCTTGTTATTTCGCCATCGTGGCCCAAACATTGGACGGTGTTGAGAACTTATTAAAATCTTGCCATCGGGTTGCCTATCATCTGTTTTGTTAGGTTGAATCTTATCATTGTGAAAAGATGGTGTCATGCGTAAGAGTCTTTTGTATATATAGAGTGGGGCATGTGATGGAAAAAATGATGGCAACAGATTGAGTTAACTCTCTATATTTAATGTAAACTTCAATAATAATATCAACAGATTGAGCTCTCTGAACTGCATCATCTGTTTTGTTAGGCTGAACCTTATCATTTTAGAAACCATAGCGTGTCTAAAAGTCATTTGTGTATCTGAGTGGGGTATGCTATTATGCGATGAAAAGATGGACTTAACTCTCTAAATTGACTGTCAACTTTAATAATGATAGAAATGGACTGAGTTCTCTAAACTGATTGTTAGATTAACTGTCTTATGTATTTGTATATGAAGTTAGATTTATTTATCCATGAAATTATTTGTCAATAGAGTTGGACTAAGCTTGCCGATGAAGTTGGTCTGTGTGAGTGACTCTGAACTCTCTTATGTATTTTCCAATGAAGCTGAGTTGTGCTTGTATCTGCCAGTGAAGCTGGATTTTGTTTGTTAATCGAGTTGGACTAAGTTTCAAAATATGTAGTACCGAGGTGTAGTAGGTTGCTGCAATCGAACCGGCCACCTAAATATCTCTGAGACTTTGAATCCAAGCGAGTCCTCCGCTCTATCAAGTGAGTTGATGTGCGATGTTTGAATCCTTAGCTACTTGTATACATGAGAAGAGGTCGGCTCATATAAATGTAGAATACTGTTGGAAGATTACTTAAATCCTTAACTTTGAATACATGGCGTTACGCTGGGTGATTATTCGAAATTTGCACATCAAGTTCCCACTTGCTGTATAAAAGTTGGCCATAACGAAAATGGAATTAACAACACCAATGAGAAAAAATCGAAATTTTATCTTAGTTATCTACAGAATAAAACATTCCATAGGGATAGTAATATATAAAATAATACAGTAAAAGTTTACATGGTTAATAATTAGCACAATTATATGAAATAACTAACTAGCACAATTACATTATTAAAAGTATTATTGTGGTTGATATTGGAAGGTTTTATTTGTGTCTACTATTAATAAGCATACTATTCATATCTACGAAAAAACATTATGTAATAAAAATATTATTATTATCATTATAATTAATAATAATTTTTTTAATAGTAATTAATATTTAATATTAATGTTATTTCCTATTATTTAATTTGAAAATTATGTAATATAAATATGAACCTTCATATTAATAAATCTAGAGATTGATATATAATAAACGTTGAAGAATAATAAATCCAAGGGGTTAATAATAAAACCCACATATGATAAACTGAAGAAAATAATGTTAATCCAAGGGATAATAAACCGAAGGAATTATTATTAAAACCCTAGGGTTTATATTCCCTTGGATTTATAGTATTAATCTCTCGGGTTTATTATTCCCTTGTGTTTGTAATATCAATCCCTTGGGTATATTAATTTAAGTTTTCATATTCCTAGGGTATAATATTATTAATAGGTTTATATTATTAATTCTTAGGCTCAATATAAATCATGGTCAAATGAGGGTTTATATACCTTGGATTTATAATATTAGTCCCTTGGGTTTATAATACCTTGGGTTTTTAGTATTAACCCTTGGGTTTATTATTCCCTTAGGTTTATAATATCAATCCCTTATGTTTAGTATTGCAAGGGTTCACATTCCTAGGGTTTAATACTAAAACCTGAAGGGATTATGAACGAAAGGCAATAATATTAACCCAAGGGGTTAATACTAAAAGCCCAAGGAATTATTAACCCAAGGGAATAACATTAGACCCTCAGGATTAATACTATAAACCCAAGGTATATAAACTCTAAGAAAAATATTATAAACCATAAAATAAACATGGTTGACCATGGTTGATTTCCATTTTGAGACAATCTTTTAAAATGAAAATCAACCATGGTAAGCAATGTTTATTTTAGGGTTTATAATACTTATCTAAGGGCTTATATACCTTGGATTTATAATATTAATCCCTAGGGTTTAATATTATTCTCTTGTGTTTATAATTTTTTGGGTTTTTAATATTAATCCCATGGATTCATTAACCCTTTAGTTAATCTTAATCTCTTGGGGTTTTAGTATTATACCCCTTAGATTATATACCCAAGTGATTAATACTAAAAAACCAATGGAATATAAACCCTAAGGTTAATAGTATTAATGCCCTCGGGTTATTATTATTCCCTTGGGGTTTTATTATTCCCTTGGGGTTTTATTATTGGTCTGTTGGGTTTATAATATAAATATTATAAACGTTTGGACCGTGGTTGACCACCATGATTTATTTCAAATCAAGAGAATCTTTGTCACAATGCGACAATGGACTATGGTTGATTGTCATATTAGGAAAATATTTGTCACAGTGCAACGTTGGACCATGGTTGACCATGATTAAATTTATTCAACATGGTAGACAATGGTTGACCATGTTCATCATGGAATTAACAACACCAATGAGAAAAAAAATGAAATTGTATCCTAGTTATCTATAGAAAAACATCATTATTCATAGTTATATATAGAATAATACAAATAAAGTTTACATTGTTCATAATTATCGGTAAAATGAGACAAGAAGACTATACACTAAAATATGAGATTACAAATATAAATAAATAATTCAATATGATTTTCATATAATAAAAAGTTATATTATATTAGTAATTCTTTTTCCATATAATATATAAAATTATTAGTTATTGAGATTAGTGGTTTTAATATTAAAATATAAATTAACCAAAAAAAAATCAAACTTTTAAATTATCCTTAAGACTGAATAAAAAGTAACATTTGCACAAGATGTTACAAAGGGAATGTCATAAATCGGTAGCGCATATAGAAGAAGAACATAGATGAAAAAATGTGATATGTTAGGTGATCTAACTATAGCCAAATTTGAATGAAAAAAGAAATCTTAATGTTAAATGTAATACAATCAAACAATCCACTCAAAATAGAGGCATGTGAAACTTCCTTCCCAAGTGCTCTATCTGAGAGCTTACTTTCTTTAAAAATTACATCCCAAACCTGACCTTTGTCTTTCATTGCCTCATCTAGGTTGAGCCCTTCACCCTCATATGGTAATGGTTCCAAATCAATGTTTTGAGGGAGTATTCTCCAACGACGTTTCCATTTATACACATCTCCATTAGCATAATTAAAGGCTTTGTTCTTTGGATAAGGATCTATGGTAGCCCAAATTTCATGTTCTGCAATCAATTCTGCATTAGATGCATCCATAAATTATTCCCATGAAATATTTTTCCCTCGGTACTTGAAAGACATCCCTTCATGTTTGCAAATGGCAATGTAAACACGTAGTGTCCCTAAAACATTCATCAAGCTCCACAGAGAGAAGCCAAATATGTGTGTCAAATGGTGAATGGACCAAGTTAATCCTTCTTAATTCTTTGCGACCTCAAATAAAATATCCTTTAGAGTGTAGTAAAAACTGGGCACGAGTAGCATAGGAAACTCTTCACAAGGGGGCATGGTCTTCTGTTCTTCCGTTTCTGGCCTTCAAGCAAATCTTCCAAACCAAGTTTATTCTTTTTACTGCCATATCCAGAAATTGCTAGTAGACATTGCATTGACGTTTTGAGTTTCACCTTCAAGCAAATCTTATAAACCAAGTTTATTCTTTTATTACCATATCCATAAATTCCTAGTAGACCTTGCCTTGAATTTTTGAGTTTTAGTCCTTGTGCACTTACACTTCTCATCACATTTTCATTGTCAAAGCTCTTTGATTCAAAGCTCTCTCTTTAGTCCCATGTTAGTTTTCAAAGCATCCTCAACAATTTCATTATTGTTGTTTTATTTTTTTACTACTTATCTAAATCTATAGACTCTTCTTAACCTATTTGGATTACAACATTTGAAGACATGTTTCTTGCAGCCCATGCCCTAGTTTTCTGCAAGAGGAGGAAAATGAAGAAACACACCCCCCCCCCCCCCCCCAAAATCATTTTCTTGACTTTTTAGCCTCCACATTATCGTCATGATTTCCATTGGTTACTCCCTGAATCTTTTCTAGTTTCTTCTATGAAAAACATGTTCATAAAAGAGAATAGTAATTTTGGCTTGTAGGTGAAATATAGCAAACATCATGATGCCCCCTAGGATATTTTAACCCAAATCTCCATCCTACAGTAAGGAAATGCATTTTCACTTTTACGCAAGTTTGTTTCTTTACATTCTTATCCAAAATAAGATTATAGTTAAGGGTTGCTCGAGGAAAATATTCAACATCTAAGTTTTCTCCTTTTGTAGGAGATTCCAATGATTGAGCTAATATGAGACCTAACATTTTATGTTGTACACATTTTCTTTATGTTAGTTGGGGTTCAATATCATCATCATCATCATCTAGAATAAGGATATCATTAAGTAGCCATAAATTTCCTTTCTTGTAAGGAACTTTTCTTCTAAATCCACTAGTAAGATATGAAAAAAGACTACTGGTGACCTGTAAAATAGACTTCAAGTGTCTACAAAGAACTCGTCGAAGGAAACACAACCACCAAGGGTTTTCGCCTTAATTCTACCTCTCTTGTTGTTGGGCTATTTCTTTTATCCATCCTTTGTTATAATAACTTCAATAAAAACTCCAGCTTTACCTAATCAGTATTGTATCCAAATTCTGTTTTGAAGACCTTGAGAATCCAATTGCAGATGATGAGCTGCAACCAACTGGTTTAGAATATGACGATGCATATTAGGTACAACAGGAATTTTATTTTATGTTCGTTAACTTTTTGAATGCATTTGTTTCCTTAACAGACTTCTTTGCTTCATTTTCCAAACAATTTTATTGTAGTATGATATATTAAAGCAATGAAATGGGAGGAAAACAATTTATCATCATGAGCACCAGTTGAGGTTTAGAAGTATTAAGATTACACACTCTCATTACCCCATCTTCCTTGTTATGTAGCTTGTAATTTGTGATCATTCTTAATTTTATTGTCCTTACAATTGAGACATTCCCCATTGGGAACTTAGAATGACCATAAGTATTATGATATTGAAAATACTTTCCTAGTACCTTAACCTAAGGCTTGGTTAATTAATTTTTAAAGTTTAAACTTTCAACATTTTATCCATTCTTCCATGTTGGGGTGAGTAGAAATAAATGCACAGAATTTAGAAATAAATCCATATAATTTAGAAATAAATTTCTATAAGAAATTAGATCCTAGGTATTTCCAATGACACCTGCATATGTGTTGTGATTTTGCACAAGTTTTCACCATACCAGTTTTCGAAGGCTTATGATCAATTGTAGGATGCCTTTGACGGACACATAATATCAAATTGGCAAAGGAACCTTCTGGTATCATAAAATATCATAGTGTTGCAACCATATTCGCCTTTCACTATATGGATGGATATGTTTTTCATTTTGAGAGAATGATGATCAGGGATCAAACATAATGCATGCTTATTAGGCAGGTACTCACATTCTCATCGTCATTCTCATTGAATTATCTATTGTAGAACAACAACAGTCCACAGACATGCCTCCTTCGATGCACTTACTCATTAATATGGCACAGGTTATCTCACTTCAAACCAATTATAATAACATGGGATATGATACTAGTATACAAGAGTTCCATTTTACATCATAATAGTAGTGAATTCAAAGGCTTCAAAATGTATTGAATTATACGATGGAAATCTACTACAAAATTTTACCATACATCATAAATATATTTCTAAACCAAGGTGCTCTTTTCACTATACATATTGAATTGTTTGATATCCCATTTATACATATATGTCAGAAATATAGACCAGGTAGAGGCTTATTATTTAAAATCATCAACATAAACAGTGTTGGCTTGAAGTCCTTAAAATTCAAATTCTACACTAGGATCCTTAAACATTTCCCTGTTCTTGTTTCATAATTATTGGAGAGTTGATGAGTTTTATTCCATAGATATTGGAGTGACAAGGAAAAGGGTAGGGCTTATGGAATATTGCACATTTTGGCTATAACCAAGATGAAAGTTCTAAAACCTTCCTTGAGAGCATGACATCAAAATTATGATTTAGGATAAGTGTTGCTACTACATTACCTTTGTGGATAAATATGGGTATATGATCTTGAAACCATCATGTTCAGTTAACACAGACAATCATCAAACCCAACTAGCTTTTTTAAGAGGTAGTGCAGTACATGGGCCAGGCTTATAATTGTTTCAATTATTCATCCTCTTACTATAGCTTTATATTATTTCCAAGAAAATGCACAACAGTGATGCCAGCTTCATTACTTTTATTATCATCAGTGAAGTGTTCCAGCTCATCTTTGTTTCTTGTATTTTTGACCTTCAAGGAAATCTTCTAAACCAACTTTATTCTTTTTTTCTACCAAATACGAGTCCACATACAAAAAGAGTTTGCATATACAATTAAAAAACAATGGTTAGGGTAAGAGTAATGTCATAAATTCAACCATGATTAATGCAACCTTAAGTATATAAGAAACCTATATAACTGCCATCCTAGTCGTGACTAGAGGTGCAAGAACAGAAACATTTGACAAAACATGTAAATTAGCATAAGAAAATGAATAACAACATGGAATGTTAACCGATTTCCAAGAAAAACCCTTATTGGGAGAACACTTCGGAAAAGAAAGGGTCGAACTTCTAGACACCCAAAATAGGAATTTTTTAAAGAAATTCTCTAGAGTGGTTCTTTGGTGAGCAAAAAAATAGGGATACATTTACCTATGTAAAATTCCTAGGATTCATCATAACTTCGAAACATGTTTCAAATATTAACAAATTCTTAGAGCGGTGGGCTATTAAAGGTAAATTGGGATTTTTTTTATTAATATCAATAACGGTTGAAGGCATAACTAACTACTTATGTGGTTATTTTGTGAGCCAATAAAATATGCAGAAAACCCTCTTGATAGTGATTTTATGTGAAAACCCTAGAGTCCTTGACTAGAAACCATTTAGGAATGAAGAGAGATAATAACTTAACAAAAAGAGTTTTCATCTGCAATTATAGAACATAATAGTAGTTAAGGTAAAAGAAATGCTGGAAATTCAACCATGATTAATTCAACCCTAGGTATATAAGAAACATGTATACCTCGCAGAAGAGTCCTTGTAGCCACCATGTGTAAGTGCAATTCAAATCAATGGGTAAGAAATTTGCATCTGTAATTATAGAACATAACAGTAGTTAGGGTAAGAGCAATGCTAGAAATTCAACCACGATTAATGAAACCCTAAGTATATAAGAAACATGTATACCTCTCAACTGCAATGTGTAGGCACAATTCAAATCAACGGATAGTTATTCCGCATTCGCAATTATAAAACATAAAAATAGTTAGGGTAAGAGAAATGGTGGAAATCCAACCACGATTAATGGAACCCATAATTATATAAGAAATGTGTATACCTCACAGAAGAGACCTCGCAACCATCATGTGTAGGCAAAATTCAAATCAACAAGTAAGCATAATCTAATCGTCTAACGAAAGATTAAATTGTGTACAGTGAGGATAGGAGGGAAGTAGGGGAGTTCTTCCCAGAGGGAACGCCTTACAACATAAATGGATGTTATCAAATAAAATTACACCCATAAAATAATAATAATAACATAAAATAAGAAGTTCTTAGCATCTAAAGTTGTAAAAGTATAAAATTTTATTGTTGGTATTTTTTTTTTTTATCTTGCACATATAACATGTTTTACAAATTCAAAATAACAAGTTCTTCCTCATATTTTTAATCTTAATTTATGTATATGAAATTTATATAATAATATATATATATATATATAATATATATATTATATATAATATATATATATATATATATATATATATATATATATATATATATAATATATATATAATTCATTAGGCGAGTTTAGGGAGTTGAGGCGAGGAGGCTGAATCCTAACTGCCTCTGCCACTGGTTTGTGCCTCTGCTTCCTATTCGGGGATCCATTGACTTCTGCATCTACTAATAAAGCTCGGTGGTGGAGTATTGGAATGAATATTGACGGGAGTTGGAGTGTTGAGGGAGCAGGGGCATGGAGGCTGAACCCTAGCTGCCTCTGCCCATGTTTCATGGCACTACTTCTTGGTCCAGTCTCTAGATGCTTTATAATGTTTTTGTCATTGCTCATTGGTGGAGTACACCTCATGGGTTTTGGTACCTGCCTATTTTGGGGAGAGAGTTTTAAGGGAGGGGGGGAGGGGTAGCTACCCTGACTACCTCTTCCCCTAGTCTGTGCCTTTCTTTCTTGACTAGGTTTCCAGGGATTCCGTTCATAGTTGTAGTTGTTTTTGGCAGTAGTATTTCATGTATTCTAGTGTAGTTTGGTGTAGGGGTTTGTTGTTTGTGGTCCAGACAATGCGACATTTGTCATCATAGCCATGGGCACTTTCTTGGTGTTTAATTTCTGATTTATGGTTGTGGTGGGTTTTGCGGTTTATGCCCCGTTTTCGTCTACAAGCCTATTCTGGGGCATTTGTTTCGAGTTGTTGGTGGTATATGCCCTAATTATATGCTTGCTTTGGCATAGGCTTTTTTCTCGATATTGTTTTTCCTCTTTGGTGTTTTTAGGCTCCTATTCTTTTCAAGAATGTTGGGGTTTTTCAAACCCGTTTATTGTAATGTTTTGAAGCCTATTTTTTCAGGATTTTTATGGGTACTCCTTTTGGAGTTTTGCATTGTAAGTGGCTTATTCCCACTATTCTTCATATGCTATTTGCATCTACATCTGATTTATCAATGAAAATTATGATTTTTGCATGGGATATATATATATATATATATATATGTTAGAATGGTTATTATTATATAATATATATATATATATATATATATATATAATATATTATATATATATATATATATATATATATTAGAATGGTTATTTTTACACTAAGAGTATTTTAATAATATATTTTTTTATTGCTAGCCTAGATCCATCTAAACTCTGGATCTATTTTTGTGCCGAATGGCGTATTCTACAACCTAGTATGACCCTGATGTGTAAGACCCAATGTATAAATATGCCACATCCTCAAAAAAATAATAAAAATAATTTTCACTAATTTCAGCCAAAACATTAGCTTGAATACAGCTTGAGTGTGCCTAATGGTTAATAGCATGTGTTTTCTCCAAAAAGGTCATATGTTCAAAACCAGAGGGGGGTAGAGTATGTATGGCTTTGTAGAATTAGTAGTCAAATTGCTCCATGGAGGTGGGTCCCTTGTCACACAAATAAGGGTTTCTCATACACCAATTTGGTCTCTCGCTTGGTTGTAACCTTAAATTGGATAATAATAATAATAGTATATAACTTGAATCTTTATATTATATATAGCTTTTTAAAATTATTAACGACTAAGATTAATTATTAAAATATAACTATGTATTATTTATATAATTCGAATGGATAATAAATTATCTCATTCATTTAATAGTTCCTTTATCATATAGGTTAATTTGAATGGATCATAAGTTTACCTTTCACAAAAAAAATTACAACATTAAAATTCCAAATTAGGTAAAATTTTAAACATATTTACTTGTTACTAAAGCCAATATCATTTCTTAAATTAAAGGAAAAGGGTAATTCAACACAAAGAATCAAAAATCTGCTCCAAAATCTTTTAATACTTCTTTTAATTAAATATTTTGTAATGAATCTTTAAAAGGAAAATGATACTCTATGGATATAATAAAATCTTAAAGACATAAACATTTCCACATAAAAATTATAAGATTTGAAAATATTAATTTAATGTAGTTTTATTATAAATTTTGTTATCATGCCATGAAAAACATCATTAAATCTAATATTCATATTAAAATATTAATATTGATATTAATATTAATATTAATATTATATGCTATTAATATTATGAAATTATAATAACTTTGGATTAATAAATATTAAATTATTATACGATCCAATTTGTTATATTATAATATATATTAATGTACATTACACTATATATATATATATATTAATATTATATATATATATATATATATATATAATATATATTATATATATATATTAGCTTTAGATATATATGGAGGGAAGAACAAAAACATAGAGTGATAGAGGTGGAGAGATAGAGGTAGTGACAAGGGAGAAGCAAAGATAAAATGAAGTAGAGGGAAGAGCAGGAATGAAGAGAGAGAGAAAGAGAAGAGTGAGAGATGGAGAGAAGGGTAAGAAATAAAGGGTGACACAAAGATGGAGGGGGCAATAACGGAGAGAGAAGAGTACTCTTGACACAATAAATTATCAAAACTACTCTTCAAGATATATTTAGTAGTACGTGGAGGGAAACTATTAAGAAATAATTAGTTATGAGAAGTTTTGATACCTAAAATTAAATTGTGTATCCTCTTGCAAATTATTGACAAGATTGTTTCCCTTCTTCATCACCAACTAATTATTAATATACAATTACATACACATAAAAATATAACACAACAATTGTAACATTCACAAACATTACCATCCAAATCCTAGCACTTAAATACAAAAACCACTCAAAACATCGAAACACAAATGTCAAGGCAAGTAACATAGACTAAATTAAAGAAGAGAATGATATGGTCAGGCCAAGAAAATAAAACCTAATGTGGCTTTTGAAATAAATCTTAGACATATACATAATAATGATAATCTAAAAATGAGACATTGTTCCCCTCAACTAGAATGAGCTTAGATCCATCTAACACTGGATCTATCATGCACCGGCAAGGATCAAATCCCTCGTGGTGCAAACATTTCATCAATTTCTACGCTTCAAAAGGAATGATTTCACCTCGAGGAGATGATCTTAATATATTAAGGTAATTGATCCATCTTAAAATAAAATCATCATATTACTTAGATATTGAACAAATTTTGTGTGATTAAATGAGACTAGATCCATCTTAACTCCAGATCTATCAAGCACCAAGAAGAATCAAATATTTTGAGGTGTAAACCTCTCTTTTGAGTGCTAGAGGTGCACCTTCAGAGATTTGATCTTTCTAGGCACTTGATAGATCCAAAGTTAAGATGGATCTATGCTCATTGAGTCACACACAATTTTTTCAATATCTAAGTAATATGATCATTTTATTTTAAAATGGACCACCTACCTTAGTATATTAAGAAAATAGAGAGTATTAATAAGTAAAATGATGAAGAATGAAGAAATAAAATTTTTCAATCAAATCCCTTTAGATGAAATCATCAATATGCTCTTAGCTCATGGTAAATCTAGAGTTAAGAAGGATCTAGGTTGGTATAATATATATGTAGTTAACATTGAAATATTTTATTTGTAATCAAGGTTCTCCACATTAAAAGGTTAAAACATGCCCCCTCATGTTTTTTCCTCTATGCATACATTTAATTATTTTTAGTATTAATATTTTCAAAATGTAGAAATTAAAGAGAGCACAGAGAGAGATTAAACACAACCAATCACACATTGTATTTTATTGATCAGTATAAATATATAGGATGTAGATTACTGACTAGAGAAATCTTGATCCTAAGAAAGTAGATCTAGATAGCTAATACAACTCACACATATGGAACATCAACTTCTAGATTGACACCTTTGAACTGACAATGACACATGGAAGCTTTACTTCCAATACTGCCCCTTAATGATTACATCTAACAAATATAGAGAGCATGCATTACAACATTAAATGCATCATTATCACATTTGTCTAATATAGTTATCACTAGCACTCATATCCACTCTAAAATCTCATGGATTTCACTCTTTTCCTCACCACACTTTCGAGCTTCCACTTGATCCATGTAAGACATAAGCGCTTCAGACCATCGTTGACGTAATTTCAATAACTTATGCTTCTCAATCTCGAGGAGTGGAACAGGTGAGTCCTAATACTGAAGCATCCTATGGAACTTCCACCATCTAATGGTCTTCTTCTAGATTCACTAATTATATAGGATAACATTTTGGGTAGAAAATGTCTTCAACGCACAATTCTACAACTTCATCTTATAAAATAACCTGTAGTGACACTCTCATAGCATGATGGGTGACCCGAGCTTAACCTTATTAAAATCCTGAAACAAAACATGTCACATTAGTGAGTTGAATAATTGGCTCATGTCACATTAGTCAGTTGAATAATTGGCTCATTCTTTATGATTCTGTATATTTAATCATCTTACACATTTAGCATTGTGATACGCCCTCCTTCATAAATCCAATAAAATTCACATAGCATATGACACCAATCTAAAACAATAAACACTCACTGCTAACACATATAAATCAACACCATTGTAACTCAATGGATGATCAAATAATAAATTAACATATGAAAATCCATGCTCGTAGAGAACGAAGAGAGCATCAAGAGCAACCGTTGAATTCACAAATGTCATCATGTCCCACAATCGATCCAGGTGGCAAAACACAAAGATGGGCAATCAATTTTATTGGAATCCGACTCACAATTCATAGTGCTTTGAATTAGTTCACATTGTCCAATCTCTACTATGCCATCTACAACAAGAAAACGAGATCTGACGTAGAGATCTTGTCCTGTTTGGCCAAATCACCATTGCAAATCTCACTGATATGGTAACTGATGCACGTAATACGCCAGTTACCTTTTTTGGTGCATCCCGGATTCGATTTCATGACTTCCTTTTTCTGCCAGCCTTCTTGAACTTTCGATAAATTAAACAATGTGAAAGGACTGGGCACTTTGCTTATTTTCTCCAACGCGGGCTTCCAATATTTGTAGCTCATGGCTAATAACCTCACCTATGGGATTTTGCTGCAATATTTGTTGATAACAAGTGTCAGGTCGCTATCCACCCTAGAATTTCGATTAGGCTCTTGTTGATCAAGAAGAGATCCCTCTTGGTATGACCGTGAAGACACGGTGTAAACATCTGGATGAATCTCGTTGATCGATCTTAGCGCAGAGTCTTTGATCTCCATCCATGCAAAGTAACGAGCCATTAATTATTTTCTTATAGTTATAAATTGCACGGAACGCACAGTACTGTTACGTCTAACAGCAGTCACGTCCAACAGTCCCACTTGAATCCATGTCTTTTTAAATTCCTTGATGAATGCAAGCGATCATCCACTATAATGACCATTGCATCCAACAACCATGCTGCCTTTCTTCTTATCTTGCAAATATTTTGGGTACACCACAACCACTTTGGCTCTTTCTCAGCAGATCCTCGACTCGACCCAGTCTTTATTAATGACGTAGATGATTCTTTTTCAAAATCCACATATCAGTGTGAATGCAATCAACAACGGTGGTCGATTAGATCTCACATCCAAATCTTGAAATATTTCTGCAAATTTCCAATTCACAGCGTTCAGTACAGCTTACAGTGATGATGTTGGTCTAAGCAGTTGGTACTTCTCCCATCACAACAACTATTTCCATACTTCACACGGAAAAATTTGAATCTTCTCACAAATCTAACTGATCTCAACCACCAAGGCACAATGACATTCAATAATAAACGAGGACTAATGAAAACAGATGACACAATATTGAACAGGCTTGGTACATAGAAACAGGAAATTCACACACTAAACTAATTTATGTACAAAAGCTTAAAAGGAATCAAGCCATAACTAACTCTAATACCATGTTAGAAAGTGAAAAGATCACAGAGATTAAACACAACCAATCACACACTATTTTTTATTAATCACAATAGTTACATATCTATATGATATAAATTACTTACTAGACAAATCTAGATCCTAAGAAAGTGTATCAAGATAGCGAATACAACTCACACATAGGGAACACCAATCTTTAGATTGACACTTTGGAACTCACAATGACACGTAAAAACATTATTTCCAATACAAAAATCTTACATATCAAATCCATGTTCAGAATTTAAAGAATTACGAATCCCCTCATATAATGAATTAGAAAGCAACTATTAAAATCTTTTACTCAACCTACTTATTAGTCCCTGCCTAGGACTAATAGCGATCGATAGATCGTTGACCAGCTATTAATTTTCTTTGACCGAGTAAAATTTCCGGTACATGTCAGGTTTAAGCTAATGTTTAAAATAAAATTTCCTGCTCAATAAATTTTTATGCAAAGTTTATGTTTCGACCTCTTATTGCCGGGCTTTTCTAAAAACTTAGGGTAAAAAGTTTAGAGTCGCCTCTATAAAAAAAGGCTGGCGCTTTGTTCACCAAAAAACTTTAACCAAAGTTTTCAGTTTAGCCTCATCACAATCTTTATGACCATTTCAAATATACCCTGTGTAAAAATTATTTTTACATGTTTGAATTAAAATGTATTGTGCCACCTAAACCATGGAGAGTGACAAATGTCCTCCCCAGACAAACAAAACTTTGAAAAATTTGAAATCCGAACGTTGCCGCACATAAACAACTCAATCCTTTCCCATTTCTTCAGAGAGGAGTTGCTCGATCAGTATTCGAATGGTACCTGATTCGTATTGCAAAGTTTACATTCTACGAGTCCAAGTTTGAATCTTTCTTTTGCCTTTTTCAATTTAGTTGCCCCATGGATTTATAAACCTTGCAATTTAGTTTCCCCATCGCCCATATGGAAGTTACAGAGATGACAGTGATCTAACATTCCGCCGCATCTGGTTTTTCTCTAGCTGCTACATGATGGTAAGCTCCAACCTTTTTTTTTGTACCTTACTCTTTACTGTTAGTTTTTTTATAGTTCTTGATGAATTTGACGACCAATCACTGGTTATTTGTTCATTTCCGTGGGAGTTCCTCAGGTGCCGAAGGCTGAAACCCTCTTACCAGCTTGGTCTTTCGAGAAAAAGAAACCGCCACGCATCAGGATCTTCTACTGCTCTTTTCCTTGGCAAGACTTTGTGGCCAAAGGGCCGGGATTTTATTAGAGTTTTGGTATCAATTTCATGAAGATTTTCCTTGGCTTATGGAAGCTTCAATTCCTCTGTTTAGTTTCTTTTTGACTGTGTAAATTTAAGTGGTTCGGCTACATATTACAAGTTTCCTTTTAACTGTGTATATATAAGTGGTTTGACCACATATTACAAGTTTCTTTCTTAATTGTGTAACTTTAAGTGGTTCCACCACATATTACAAGTTTTCTTCTGTTGAATCATTGTTCGTGTTAGTTCCATTTTAATATATGTATCCTTCGGATTTCGTTAAGGGTTTTTATTGTAATGAGTAGTACATCTGAAATGTCGAGCTCTTTCTTATCATATAAATGTCTTTGTTTAATATGGCGAAGGATTGGTTATTCCGAGTTTTATGGCGCATCCTAGCCATCTGTGATGAGTCTGGCAGTAGCTCAGAATTCTCAATTTCGCTTTTGCTTTATTATGCTCTTTACAGGGTTGTATACCGATGTTTGAGCTTGTTTTAAAGTAATATCTCAGATGAAACTCTTTAAGTGTGTCGGATAAATCCATAAAACTTTGTGATGTTATTAATATTAATTCTGTTACGTCTAACTTATAACTAGGATATGTAGGCCGCTATGGTTTGTACGTTCTGATATTTCTAAGTAATTGTGAATAGAAACAGAGGGCTCTGCTAATTTATTGCTTGTGTTATAAGAGGTTTCCTTCTATTTGAAATGGGGCTTTACTTTCTTACGGAAAAATGGTTTGCCAGAGTCCCTTAAAAACTTAAATTCTTATAGAAAGAAAGTCGTATATAATTTTATGAATTTGTTAGTTTATGATATAAAGCTCTGTTGCCTATAATTGTATTCGTTTTTAACTGTATTAGTAGTAAACTTTTTTTCATAATTTCCTTCGAGATGAATTTGTTAGTTTATGATATAAAGCTTGGTTGCCTAAAATTGTTTTCGTTTTTAACTGTATTCATTGCTAAACTTTTCGATACTAGCTCTTTGTTTCTCGGTTTGCTACTAAACTCTTCCATATTAGCTTTCTGTTTCTGGGTTTGCTTTTGATGTTTCGCTACTTCTCTAAATAATTACTGCAATTCTCATTAAAATACTGTGGGTGTTTCCCTGTTATGTTTATGTAATCTTTTAATTTATGAAACTTTCAAAAGAATACTCCATTCTTGAAAGGGAGATATTCTACTCCAGCTAAATAATTAAATTATGCAATAACTGGAAAAGAAAAGCTTCTTTATCTACATAATTCTAATTTTTAACCATAAATGATCACTTATCTACTTTCAGATAGATTTTAACTTATCCGAATGTGTTGATTCCAAATTTGGTCTACCCACACTTTGTTTTCCTCCTTACCGTGAGATTCACCGTGGAATGTGTTGCTTCCAAATTTGGTCTACCCACACTTTGTTTTCCTCCCTACCGTGAGATTCACCATGCCAGAGAATCTCCCTGCTTGCTATCCTTAATCCCATAGAATTCTTTCTCTCCTTAAAATTCTTTCTCTCCTTAGAGAATGTGTGTATATTCAGCTATCTGGTCTTAACGAGACATAGCTCTCAAAAACTGCATGACCTCTCAACACAGCCTTTTCTTCTCTGTTAACCTTCTCTGTTAACCTTTTCGCTGATCTCAGATACCCAATCCTCTTGATCTTTTTTCTTTGAAATACCCTCCAAGATTTAGTTTTGTTTTCTTGGAACAGGGAACTATCACTTTTAACTAATTAATCAAAAGAAACAGTGTCTACTAATAACTGCAAAAATTCCTTTCCATAACTTAATTTAAGAACAGTTTATAATTTTCAAGAAAAATAATAGTTTGTTTAGCTGCAGTAAAAACAAATATGTACATTAAACAGGTATATTACAAAAGTAGTCACAATAAGGAAGGGAAATTAGAATCACAACAATAGGAGGGAATAACCCAAATTACCCATATGCATTAAAGAGACCAGGATCCAAAACAAGAGTAGGAGGTAACATAAGCTTGAGAGTTGCATCTAGCAGGAGTGAAAGCCCACCTCTTTATGTATCATTAGCAGCTAGTGGTGTGCATTTCAGCTAGAAACTATTGTCCTCACTACTAATTTAACAATTAAATTATGATAAATCTCCCCACCTTTAAAAAAAAAATAACTCTTATGGGTTCCCAGTCTAGAGAGTTTATTTCTATAATACTCATTCCTTTAAACTTCTTAGTTTGAAATTCATTAGAAAGAAAAATACAATATACGGTACGATTAAATGAATATTTCGATCTCATATTGAAGATCAAGAACACGATACCAATATTGATCTCTCATATTCAACGAGAAGGGTTGAGATTCTTGTATTCTCACCCATAATTATCTTATCACTTACTAGTTTTTGTGACGGTTATATTCAACAAGAAGGGTTGAGATTCTTGTATTCTCACCCATAATTATCTTATCACTTACTGGTTTTTGTGACAGTTAAAGATCTTAGAGAGTATTGTGCACGGCTACATTAATTATGTAAAGTCCTCTAAATAATGACAGGTGATAAAATTTGATTTCTGTTTGGCCTTTCTCCTTTCTAACATTCCACGTTCCACATGCAAGGAAGGTCACTGATAATTCCCAGATTGACCTAACGCCTCCAATTGACTCCACCCTCGCAAAATGGTTTGAATAGGAATGACAGACACACATACTTCTCTTCTTCTTAATTTTTACTTTACACGAGTCACAATACAATGCGCATGCAAGGAAGGTTCATCCGACTAAATGGCTCTGCTTTATTGAAGTCTCACGAAAGTTTCGTATCCGCTCCACTCGAAGAAAACAATTGTCTAAGTCAATGCGAAGTATGCAGTTACCAAACCAATTGAGATTGCCAGAACCATGACACCATGCTGGCCTATTAAATTAAATTCACAGGCAGTTTCTGAAAATTGAAGATGAGATGAGATGGAAGGTCACAAGTTTCATGTACAGATTTAAAAGAACCCTTTTAAATGTCTATTATTAAAGTATTTTTTTGAATAAATTGTTCGAATCCCTGAAAGGTTTCAGTATTGAAGGTGACAGACACCGAAGGGAGCTCTTTGGTGTTTCTATTCTTGTAAAATGGCCAAAGTTTATGCTGGAAAATTGCAGTGTGGCATTGAATTGTGAATTTGGTGCTGCAGAGTGTGTTTTTTTTTTAACTTTCTTCTTAATTCGAGCAACTGAATTGTTGAGTTTCAATATCTGCATTTCAATCCTCTATATCTCTATCCAATCTATGATAAATTACCCCTTAGATTTAGATTCCATAGATTATCTCTAACTTGACTATCCTGCACAACCTGCACAAAGGTGAGTTTTTTTTGACAAGAATGGCTTCAGAAGCGATTGAAGGTCTGCCTGTCCAGTGGTTCCATCTTCCTGTTACAGGTATTAAATCTCTCTTGACTGGGATGATTTCCACACCAGTTCTCCATCTCAGATCTCTGTCAAAACCGCATTAGAAATTACATTTATTTGTCAATAACTCAATAAATTATCACCATAATTTATCCGGACCGTTCCTCTCAAATCTTCTCCTATCCAAACCAGACTATGCTTGCTCGACTATCGGGAACTAACCCTTCACTCTCCTCGTAACTAAGCCTTAAGACTTCCCGCATGCTCAAAATACTAGAGAAATGATCTTTGATATCTTCTTCATGTTGTTCAATCTGGGTCTGATGACATACTTGATAGGAAACATGAAAAATTTAGTTGTGCAAGGCACAAGCCGGACCAGGGGATTTGTAAGTAATATATTTCTAATATTAGGAAAGTTATATGATATACCTATATATTTTTTATTCTCCATGTAAAATTTGTCCTAATTGTTAAACGATTGCATGTTAGAAAGCATATATGTGGAATGACTGGCGATAGTGTTAATGATGCGTCTGCGCTAAAGAAGCCAGACACAACTGATGTAGCAAGAAATGCTTCTAGCATCTTCATTCAAATAAACCTTCTTTAAGTTCATACCCCACCTCCAACATAGGCAGAAAAAGCATACATATAGCCCTTTCAATCTTGCTCAATCCATTTGCTGTTAGCTAACTTTCAATGTGCCTGCAGCCCCTGGCAGGGACTACCGCCACGAGCAGTGGCTCCTTGTTGAAATATTGAATTTACAACCGACATTAAACATTCTTGTTATTGATATTTTTTAAAAATTATATATCAACTCTATATTAAAAATGAAATAAGTTACTTATTTCTCTAGTTATGGAAAGTGAATATATAATGAATTTTTTAATTTAAATTACTTAGTTAGATCTTAGACTCTTGTTATCCATATTGTAGATAAATGTCTTTCATATTAATCGCATCATTAGGATTTGGTCGATGTTTCGAACCAGCTAATGCGGTTCATCCTCACAACAAGGTGAAAAAATCATACAATCTTCATGAATAAATAGTAGGGATGCATCATTGCACCAAGGTCAGCTAATGAAAACTAGCCATTGGAAATTAGTATGGCTAGTTTTCAACGACTAGCTTTCATCCACTGACCTTGGCGCAATGATGCATACTTGCTATTTATTGATGAAGAATGTATGATTTTTCACCTTGTGCTAAGGGTGAACCACATTAGTTGGTTTGAAATGTTGACCAAATTTTAATGATGTGATTAATTCAAAAGAGATTTATCTTAAATTACTTTATTGTTCTCAATATAAAGTAGAGATGAAGGTATGTAATTGAATACAAACATTGAAATATTTTGCTTATGGATGACACTGAAATATTTTTTGTTATCAATATACTTTTGTTTTAAATATCAAAAGAAAATTAAACATAGAATGAATACGTAGAAAGAATTACACATCATGTAATATCAACAATACTATCTTCTGTCATCTCCATATTAGTTAGTGAAGGAATTATGTTTCTTTCTCTTAAAAAGTAAATTAATTTTTATACTCATCTTCATATTAAGTGTGAAGAAATTACTTTTTCTGGCTCATGCTAACACGTAATTTTTTATTTTAATGTTTTGGTTATTTTATATCTCTATGTAAATTTATGTAAAATTATGCTAGAAATTAAAATTATAAATACCTTACTACTTTTTCAAAGAGGGATGAGAGAATTTTTCTCTGCTAGGGTTTTTGGTAAAATTTTCTGAAGATAAGATGGCTTTTCAGTTTGACAAGAGTTGAAGATCCTCCATCAAACTGAAAGATATTGATACAGAGCATGAGCTCTCCCTTTGGGAGGGGAGAGATCCCCTACCACAAAAAAATGGCAACTGACCAATTCAAAGAAAAATCTAGCATAGAAACTTCAAGCTCTCATACCACCGGTCTTAATACAAAACCAGCCTTGGTAGCTCAATGGAAAAACACTTTAGAAGGGAATGCGTTCTGCGAGCTACAAAGAAGCCAAGATTTGTTATCCTAGGCAACAAACTCAAGATTTATAGGGAATATATGAAGGATCATGCCTTGATCTGAAATTATATTTGGTCGTAGAAAAAATATTTACTGAAGTGGATCCAACTGAAATGGCAACCAAAGGGCCACATCAATCTGAAATTGGGAACTCAGGGTTATTTTATAGTCATTTTTATGAGCCGACAAAGAGAGAATTTTTGAAAATGGTCCTTACTTCTACGATAACGATGGAGCTTTTATGCGTTTCTGGGAGGAATGTTACAGCCTCAATTAAGAAATATTTATGGTAGCCACATTTTAGGTACGCCTCTTTTCTAATGGACTTCTAGGATCCAAAAAATTTGGAAGGGATAAGAAACTCCATTAGAAGATTTGTTAAAGTGATAGACTTTACCAGAAGAGGAAGATATACATCTTACGACCAGATTTGTGTCTATATGAATATGAAAAAACCACTACCAAAAACAATTGAACTTGAGTACTAGGACTGTGTGTGGAAATAACGGTGGATTATAAGCATATTATGTTTTGTTGTAGACAATGCCATCAATTTTTACATGTGTATAAGGCATACCCTCTTAATCATATGGACACAGTGGAGGAAACCAGACCAAAAGAGGAAGTCTCATCACAAGAAGAAAACGAAGGTTTTCAAAAGGTTTCTTACAAGAAGCAGCCCACAAAAACTCCATACGAAAATCAGGATACTCAGAAGACGAAAAACACTAAAAATCATAATAGATATGGGGTCCTATGGGAGATGGGGGGATGTTCCAAAGAAACAGCTAAATTAAAAGAAGCAGAGTCAAGGGTTATTCCTAAAACAAACCCTAAGGTGAAGAGGAAGACACAGAAGGACCAATGGACAAGGAAGGAACTAAGAAAACCTTCGACCAAAACAAGATGGAGACTGATGGGACACAGGAAGACTTGAGCACAAAAGAGAAATTCCTCAAGAGATCATTGAATGAATGGCGCAACCTAGATCAATGATTTATCCCTGAGGAAAAATATATATATACTGAGAGACATTCCAACAATATCAAGACAAACAAGCCCAAAATCCACTACAATTGTCTAACCCCCTTAGTTTGAAACCAGGGAGTGCTCAAGATCACGAAGGACAGGCTAAAGAGGTGGGGGGGGAGGGGGGGGAATGGTGTAGAAAGAACCTATAATAATCCATTTAGATGGTAGGTGATTTGTTGTTGAGCTCAAGTAGGGTGGTACTGTTGTTCACAGTATTCCACCAACTTAACAAGCACTCTCAATGATAGTGCTCTCCTGGAATGTAAGAGGGTTCAGTAGCTAAGGAAAACAATTATATCGAGAGGAAAGATTAAAGAAAAATAAACCTATTATCTTATATCTTCAAGAAATAAAGGTTTCAGAGGAAAGACTCAAGGAAATCGTTAGAGATACCTAGTTAGGGTATCAAGTGATGGAGCAAGATGTAAGAGGGAGTGCAAGTCGTCTAGCAATCCTCTCGAATTATTTTGAAATCGCTTTGACAATTGAGTGAGTATGCCTCATATTATATCTTGCTTCTTTCGGCATATAGGAACTCAAGATTGGGTGATGCTCTCAAATATCTATGGGCCGCACATTCCAAGAGAAAATACCACCTTCCCCCAAAATCTTAGGTAATCTCGTCACATCCTCGCCACATCCTTTGAGGAAAAAAGAGGAGAGATTAGGTGCCAAGATCAAGACATGGAAGATTTCAAGGATCTAATCTCAAATATAAATCTTGTAGACATCCCTACCATCAACAACATATATACATTGAATAATCAAAGAAGAAGACAACACCAGATTGCCACACGCTTCGACATGTTTCTAGTATCAGAGGGGCTTATAAGTAGAGACATATATTTTGAAGCCTCAATTCCTTCCTACTTGGGATCGGATCATTGGCCAATCTTCCTAGAATTGGACCTCAAGTTGGCCCCCAGAAACCAGCCGTTTCTGATTGAGGCCTTTAGGCTTCGTGAACCTTCCTTCCTAAGTAAACTTGAAAGCTGGTGGAATATTGCTCAACCCAAGGTAGAAACCATATGCACACTTTCCAACTTAGATTGAAGGATCTAGAAAATTAAATCAAAATTTGGAATAAAATAGATTTTGGGAATATTATGAAAGAGCAACTACAACTACAGGAGCGCATGAATGGTATACAACAAAGAATAATCACAAAAGGAATAACAAGATCTCTTGCTCTAGAGGAGCGTCTAACCATAACTCAAATTGAAGAACAAAGAAATAAAGAGGAATTTCTCTGCAAGAAAAAATCTAGGATCCAGTGGCTCAGAGAAGGCGAGAGGAGCACTTGTTTCTTCCACAAAGCTATGATCCAACATCACCAACATAATAGAATCTTCTCTTTTATGGAATCAATAGGGAACTAGCTCGTTCACCATGAACAAATGGAGAATCTACACGTAGACCATTTCGACACCCTTCTCTTTGAACCGAATCAGGATAGATCAGATGCCATCCAACGCATCATACAACATGTTCCTCATCTTGTAAGTCAAGACCAAAACATGGCTCTAATGAGGATTATTACTTTGGACGAAGTCAAGGAGTTGGTTAAGGGGATGACTCGTAATAAAGTACCGGGGCATGATGGTTTCAGTGCATAATTTTTCCAAACAATCTAGCACTTTATGGAACTGGACATCCTTGAGGTTGTGGAAGAATCCCGATGATCCCAATAGGAAACTAATGCTCTTAGCTCCATGTTTCTAGATTTAATCCATAAATCAATGCATTGAGATGAACCCCAAGGTTTTCGGATGATTTCCTTATGTAATGTAATTTATAAAATTATTTCCATGATTATGGTTAGGAGCCTGAAACCCTTACTACCAGCTCTCATCGATGGGTTTTGTTTAGGGTAGCTAGATCTTGGATGGTATCATTACCTCTAAAGAGTAGCCCATCCCCTTCAACCTCTCAAATATAGAGGCACCCTTATTAAAATGGATCTTTCTAAAGCCTATGATATTATTAGCTAGCCCTACCTTCTCAACCTTATGAGAGCCTTTCAATTTGATTGTTGTTGGATATATTGGGTTTCCTTCGTTATCTCTTTCCCTATCTTCTCTATTCCCCTTAATGGGTGTCTGGCGTGAACTTGTAACCCTTCTAGAGGGCTGAGGCAAGGAGATCCCTTATCCCCCTTCCTCTTTATCCTCATTGTGAAATGCCTTAGTCAATATATTAAATCAACAATCCCATCAAGTTCAATTCATGGAATTCGTCTCTGGGGAAATGACCTCCTTATTACCCATCAACAATTCATGGATGATATCATGATTTTCTTCCAAGTTACCCTCAAAGAAGCTAGAATGCTTAAATTGATTCTCTCTGACTTCATGCAAGCCTCTAGTACGATGATCAACAATGATAAGTCTAATATCTACTTCTTCAACACCCTAATTTCTACTCAATCCATACACACCAAAATTTTAGGGTTTCCTATTGGATCCATCCCAACCAAATATTTGGGCATTTGCTTGGCCCTAAATTCTTTTAGAATGCCTTTATGGAAGGACCTCTTGGATTTCATCCAATCTCATCTCCAAACTTGGTCTTTCTGAACCCTAAATATCAATGGTAGAGTGGTTATTCTAAAAGTTGTGCTTCAGTCCATGTCGATCTATCAATTGTTTGGTTTGGCTACTCCCATATCCCTCTGTGCCAAAATGGTAGAGACTTCCAAAAACAAATGTGGATAGGAGCCCAGGCGGCAAAAAAGTGGGCCCTAGTCTCCTGGGAAAAAATCACCAAACCCAAGGCTTCGGGACTAGGGCTCCGCGAACCTTATTCTTTAAATCAAGTCTTGGGTGCCAAAATACGATGGAGATAGATACAAGGAGAAGAAGCTATTTGGAAAAATATTTGGACTTGCAAATACCAGATGCCTTCTAAGCGAGAAAATATCTTAAGAACTCACCTAAATCCAAAAGTATCTTCAATATGGAATTTGGCTTCGACCAATAAAGATCTTATTCAAACCCACACCTTCTGGGAAATATAGGATGGAAGACATGCTCTCTTCTGGCAAGATTCTTAGTAGTAGAGATCCAAACTCTTTAGTCAACATGATCTTGTAGGTATTTTCTTATATACAAATAGCCTAAACTGCACCACAGTGGAACATTTATGGAAGCGCCCTTTAGTAATGGTTGGAGACAATGGAAGGAGAGACAAGATTGGCCTTATCCCCTCAATTCAGATCAATGGACGAGCTTGCAGTGAGAACTCAATCCAGAAAATTAGTAGCTCTAAAAGGCACATGCAATCTATGATGGGGTTATACAACCAAAGGCATGTGTACCATTAAATTACCATATAAACTAGTTGTGGAAGAGCTCGAAGAATATGAAGACCCAATATGGAGGAAAATAAGGACAAGATAGTACTGGCCAAAAGTCTCCTTTCTATGGCTGGTATGTTGACAAAGGATTCTCATGTGTGACCAGCTTCAGAAAACACAAACCTAAGGACCTTCACAGTGTCATATGTATGAGTATGATATTGAGGATGGGGAACATCTATTAAATTGTTGCCCCTTCATGGATCAATTGTGGAAAAGCAGGGAAAACCTTTTTTGACATATGGATAGCGATATTACTAGCATAAAGTCCACCTTAGAGATGTGGTGAGACAAACTCTTTTCGAGCCATGTCCTTAACAAAGCATGGAATATCAGCCTTCGATTTATCCTCTAGGATCTTTGGAAGGAAGGGAATCGTCGGGTTTTTAAAAGCTAGGGCCTCCCTCAAACAGAAGTTTGGGAAGGGGTCATACAAAATATCTGTGAAACAATCCTAGTTGAGAAATAACACCCTCAAGATTGGTAAGTGGTGCCACATGAGGCAGGTATGCTTGCAGATCTAAATATAGCCCCACAAATGTTTGTTCCAACATATTGGAAGCTTCAAGTATCACCTAAATCCTCTCCTCCTATGTTCTCAATTCCTCATCTAGGATTTCTTAGATTAAATTCCGCTAGGGCCTCTAAGGGTAACCTTGGAGATGCAGCCGATGGGGGAATATTTCGAGACTCCACAAGTCAGACGAGATATCTTTATGTAGTAGATTTTGGATATGTGAGCAACAACTAAGTAGGATTTAATGTGATCAAGAAATGTCTCATTGTTGCTAGATGAAACGGATTCAGAAAGCTAGCAGTCGAAGGAGACTTGAATCTGGTTATAGAGACGCTTAAAAAACTTAATCACAGAGATAATTGGGAAATATAAGTCAAAGCTCATGAACAACCAGGATTACGCAAGAGTTAATAAACCTTCCCCCTTGTTTTGAATACATCATTGCATCACATGTCCTTAGAAATGGCAACAAACATGCTGACTTTCTGGAAAACTAGGGGTGTGCTCATATGGGGTCAACCTTAGAAGCAAAATGGATGAAGTGCATCCTGAAGAACTAGAACCATTGACGCAAATTCTCATTCATGATTAGCATGTGAATCATTGCTCTGCAAGTGTTAGGAGACGTAAACTCTGATCGGGGTGCAATCCAACTAACTATCCCACTGTGGACCTCTATCAAGCAATCAACTATGTTTAATGTGATGGGGTTGCCATGTCAGGCCTACAGTAAGTGGGGTAGGTATGACTCGATGTGAGGCTGTGCATGATCGGATGTAAGGAGTGGAAAATCGAGCATGGAGATCAGACTCCAAGTGGTGGAGCTTCGTTTTACCTTGCATGAAATCTTCTGGAATCTTATTGTAATGTTGTGAGGTTGGCAGACTCAAAGTGCTTCTCCGGGTACAAGATCTACAAGAAAGCACTTCCAAAACGAAGAAACTAGCATCCGCTCCAAGGTGAAGGGTGTGGAGTATGTTATGTTTATTTCTCCCCTTCCCTGGCATCAAATTCCTGAAACTATGCATATTTTCTGTAAGTCTTCAGTAATTATATATGGATGGATGAAATTTCAATTGTTTGTTGTCTCTTCATCCGAAGAGAAAGTTAAAAGGAATAACTTATATCTTGAAGCTGATAGTTTTGAGCCTGTTTCTGTCTTATATGGTATTTTACTTCAGTGTATGGGAATTCACGGCAAAGTTAACCTCCTATGTCCTTCTGGGATGGATGGAATATATGACAGGTATAGAAGTTGCCATATTCGGCCTTATCAACTTTCAACTACATTTTGTTTGTTGGTAATTTTGGTCCCAAAAACTAATGTTCTTTATCAATTCAAGAGGAAGCCCAAGGAAGCGACTGAGGGTTTATCCCTTGGGAGAACCATGGCCCATTTAAGAATATGTTCTCTCAGTAATATGATTAAGTATATGGTGTGGGTAGAGGAGGAGAAGCATTGATGGACGCTGGATGGTCTACTTAGTTCTATTTATAAACACTATGGCGTTAACATTAATACACTCTGTTTTGTTATTGAACATTATCTCAGGTTCCATTAAAGCAAGAGGCAACCATTCAGAATATGGTGGGTGGTTTGTTTCCTTCTATTTTGGCTTAGTGAATATCTTGTAGTTCAGTCAACCAAGTTAGAAATGGCCCAAGAAAACACAATGAAAGGAGAACCATAAGCTAGTGGTCGTAGATATAATTGGAAAAAGGGATCCTAGGTAAAGAAAGGGGAATCCTACTCACAACCTTCCAAAAAGGTTCGACGAAAATCTCAGGCCCATCACATCAGCATTGTCACACATGCAGATATCAATGGCACTCTGAAACAGGTGAGAAAGCAGATAGCAAGGTGGGAGACCGAGCTAAACCACCGAGCAGAGCAGGAGATGTTGGTACCTAGGCCACACTCATGGCAAGGTTACTCATTATAAACATACTATCCATCTTTATTGAATGACGAACAATATCGTGGCCAGAGTTCTCATGTACACTGCTGAATATATGAAAACTGATCTAGGACTCCAAGAGATATAGAAGAACAATTTCAGATCCAACAACATAACGTTTGCTTAGCACAAATTGAGAGGCACCTTTAGTGTCGTCAACATTCTAAGATTCCATGTTCGAGTGCAAAGGATCTTGCCTCGGTTGAGTCATTTTAGGACTAAACAGTGAATGCTTTTCTTTTAGTTTCTAATTTATTTTTTTATGTTGTCTATGTCAGTCAGTAGTAATATAGTTAGTTTGACAAGTATAATCTGGACTTTAGACATTAAGGCATATAATTCTGAATTTGATAAGCTCAAGCGCTCTAGATTTTGGATGGCTTATAATGCTTTTCAATGGCCGATAGACCTAGTTTCCCAATGGGGAGGTTGAGTCCATAGAATATTTATGTTGATGTAACCTGCTTTAATCATGAATGAATGAAAGGTCCTACTAAGCTTACAAAAAAAAATTACGCTACAAATTGAAGTATTTTAATTATGACCGACATTAATCTCTTTTGTTATTACTATTTTTAATTTGTTAATTTAAAGTATTGTTTTACTTTTTTTATTGCAGCATTGCGTCACAACATCTCTTCCATATTGGGTTGTAGACCCATTGATATACATTTGAATCAAAGCAATCCATATTATTCACTAAAATCAATGCAGACAACTAATTCAAGCATAATTAAACTAATGTATCGAATAGTATTCATTGAAATCAATGCAATCAATTAATTCAATCACACTTAAACTAATGTAATTTAATAGTATTCACTGAAATCAATGCAATCAATTAATTCGATCACAATTAAAGCAATGTAATCCAACAATATTCATCGGAATAAATGCAACCAATTTATTCAATAAAACTTAAAGTAATGCAATCTTATAGTATTCACTAAAATCAATAAAGTGAATTAATTCAACAAAACTTACATGCAATAACATTCACTAAAATCAATGCAAATCAATAACTTATGTCACATGGTTAATAATGTATTATTTATAAAGTATAAATTAATGAGTTTAAATAAGATTTATTTTTTAAACCTATAATTATATCCATTTCAAAATAATTGGCTTTTATTAAGTATCAAT
>APFE031538338.1:115598-141526 GCA_000404065.3 Pinus taeda | reverse complement strand
TGTAATTCGCAATTTAATGAAATCAACATTTCCATATAATCATTATCATTAACATCAATATCCAAATAAATTTAAAACGAGTTATTTTTAATGAGACTTTTCAAAAGCTTTTCCGGTGGGTTTTCTTGGTCTAATTTCCTAAACATCCGATAGGGATTTATTGAAATCACAAGCTTGATGGGTAACCCCTACACAATCCAAGTGCCCTACGGGTTTTTCAAGGTGTTCAATCCATATATACTGTCAAAACACTAATTTAAATAAGACAAATCAAGATTCCACCTCAAAACATTTTGTCGGATTCTGGCATTAGAAAGTTCACAAAGTTGCACTAAACACAACTCCAATTTAAAATAACATAAATAAATCTTTAACATTCATGATAAAATTTAAGTTAGGCACAATTTTAATATTTTTAAAAATTGAACAATTTTTTCTTTTTGTCTTCATCATGTCCAACTTCTCACTTGGAAACTTCAAAAAGTCACACTAAAGACAACTCCAATTTAAAATAACATAAATAAATATTTAACATTCATGATAAAATTTAATTTATGCACAATTTTAATATTTTTTAAAATTGAACAAAATTTTCTTTTTGTCTTCATCATGTCCAACATTTCACCCTTATCAAGGGGATAGCGCAAGATTTGAACCCAATACTTCTTGTTCGGTGAGTCTTCATTTCCATGGCCATTGACAATTGAGCTAACCCAAGCAGACAAATTTAACAAATTTAACTTAAAATATTTAGTCATAATTTATTTTGAAATATATCAATAAATAAAATCTATTAATTTATATTTTTTGTAATGTATTTTTTAATTTTTCAATGTAGAATTTATTCAAAATGATTTTATTGAATAAATTTGAATTGATTTAGTCTCAAAAGTACTTCAATTGGTAATCAAAGTAACGTGAAATCTATGAAAAATAAGAGATCTAACATGTTGGCATTATGACACAGGTTTGGCATTATAACACAGGTGTTGTCCTTGATGGCAACTCACACAGATGACAGATCACAGTTCAAGCTCTCAGAATAAAAGAAAAAGAGATATAATCAGTTTCCACTTAACCAACTCACGTATACACGCAGGATCGTGGGTCAGAAGGCGCGTATGCGTATAGCACTTTCATGCAAGGAAAAGCGTGTACATGTGGGAAAATTTGTTTTGTTTTTGTCCATGGTATTTAGTCCATGGTATTTGGACTTGTGGTTTCAGACCATGGTATAGTGTCCGAAGTGTTGAACCCAGGTATTGGGTCCCAAGTATTGGTTCTAAGTGTTTTGGACCATGGTATTGAATTAGGCCTAAGCTTATAAAAGGGGAAGGAGATCATTAGGCAAAGACACTCACTCAAGGATTGAATATCTTATCAAGAGAAACATCTAGAATACTAGTCATTGGATTATGGTGCATAGTTGGATCTGAACCAAGGAGGAATCTAAGTGCTAGAAGAAGGAAAAGTTATATTGACGGGTCAAGATCTTAAGGATTGGATTGTAGTATCTTTGGATTATTTTGATCTGTCAAAGTTGGTGCATGACTTGATCTATAAATCTGATAATATAAGTTTAACTAATGTCTAAATAATTGAAAAGGGTAAATTATCTTTTATAGATCTGTACGTAGGTTCGGCACAGCAAAGGCATATATACACACTATTTTGGTAATTCAAAACAACACATACATAGGTTTTCCTTGATACTGAAGAGTATGCCACAAGTTCTTCATCTTGAAGTAGCCTAAGTCTCATTAAATATGTTTTAGCTACTTCTATTTATTGTTGTAGTATTCTAGGTTCAGGATTGGTGTCTAGATATTGTTACTGTATTTTGGTTACAACATTCTGAGAAGTAATTGATTGATTTAGTTTTGGTTGGTGCAAAGGGGATTGGTTGATGTAGATATATTTGATGTTTGATTGATGTTACTTATGGATCTAGTCTGAAAATTTATGAAACGTGATCCATGGAAGAAAAGAGAAGGTTGTATCCTTCTGTAGGTCAGCACCTACATACTAGTACATTAGCTAGTATAAGAGCTAAGAGGGTTGTAGCTCCCTTCCAGGAGAAGCTAGGGAACAAGTGAAGGTTGTAGCCTTATTCTGGTAGAAGCCTGCGTACTGGTATAAGACTGCACCAGTATAAAAATATTGTAAAAAGAAGTTTCTTATTAACAAGAAGATAGAGAAGCATTGCAGCATGTGGTTTTCACCCACATTAGGTTTCCACCTTACATCTTGTGTTCATATGTGTGATGATATGTTCTATTTACTGCTTCTGTTTATTGTCCTTATGGTTAAGGGAGTTCAGATGCACTGATTATATCAAATAGATTAATTAAATATTAATTTTACTGAATATACACTACTTTCTATAGACACAGTTGCGTGTATACGCTAGTTTCCATATTTGAAGTAGCATATATCTAAGTTTGAAAATAAAAAATTATTTGACTTGATAATACTGATTCACCCCCCCCCTCTCAGTATTATTTCCAACATAAGGTTCAAAATCCCACATTTGTGACTTGGTTTATGGAGAGGAGGACAGATCATAGACCCCTAGAGGTTTACTAGTAGTTACTTATCATATTGGGTTCCTTTGAGATAAAAACAAATTAAAATAAAATTGATTTATAGTTCACATTTATCATCATGTATTAGGAGAATAAATTTCTTAAAAAAAAAAACTTTAAGTTTTTCTAATTCAAGAAATTTTTTATTTCAAACTAAGATAAATTTATGCATTACTAAAAACCTATATATAGGTATATAGATATATAGATAGATAGATATATACTTACTTCAGTTGATATTAAAATATTTTGTTAAAATTTTAATTCATAAAACTAAAGAAAAGAATTTAATTCTAATAGAGAATTGAAATATCCACCTTAAGATATTTTTTTGAATCCTGTAATTCCATTGGCACAATTTTGAATGCACCTATAGAACATGATACTTAGAAATTGAAAGAAAAAATTGAAGAAAGGCAGTAGGTCTTTGGTGAGACAATTTCTCACTCAAGCAATTGTACCACAACATTCACTTGTGTTCACCGAGCTTGCAAACTTTGTCATACATAGGATTATATTATTGTTAAACATATTCCTAGACTGTAGGAACTACTAACAACAAAGTCTAATTAAGGAAAATAGTTGAACCAAATCTCTAACAATATACAACTAGTTCTAATCTAAGGAGAATCTTCATATCTATCCATTATTCCAACACTACCCCTTAATGGAAAAATGTGTTTTCTACTACACCCAATTAATTGTTACATACTTCAACTTTTTCCTTCCCAAGATGTTTTGTAAATATGTGAGCACATTTTCATTGCTATTACAATAGACTAACTCAATTTTCTTGGAGTACATATTTTCCTTGATAAAACAATAATATGTCTCAATATGTTTTAATCTTGCGTGATACACATGATTGTTGGCTAGTTTGATGGTGCTTTGATAGTCACACCTGATAACAATTGGTTTTTCTTGTATTCCTCCTACATATTTAGGGACTCACCTGAACCAAATTGCTTCCTAAGTAGCATTGCACAAATATTTGTACTCAGTGTCAATCGATGATAAAGAAATAACTATTTGTTTCTTATTTCTCCATGCCACTATCCCAGATCCAAGGTGGAATGTGCATTCTAAAGTTGATTTTATGTCATGAATATTTCTTGCACAATATGAATCAATATAGCCTACAAACTCAACATAAAAATCATCAATATATTTAACACCAAGATTACTTATTCCTTTTAGATACATAGGTACTCTCCGACTTGCTCTCCGATGGATTTCAAGAGGTCTAGCAATAAATCAACATAGAATGCTAAATGATTATGTTATGTCTGGCGTGGTTGTAGTGACATAGTTTAAACTTCCCACCATCTAATGATTGAATGTTCCATCCATCTCTCTTGTCCCATCATTACTGCAAAGTTTGGCATTATGTTCTAATGGTATTGGTGTTGCCATACATTCGTCCATTTTGAATATTTTTAGTATCTCCCGATATAGTTAATTTATGTAACCAATGTCTATCCACCTTCTCTCCATATCTCAAGACTTAAGAAATAGTGCAATTCACCAAGTTCATTCGTTTCAAATCCCTATGAAAATTGTCCTTTAACTTCATCAATTAACTTAGAAGCATTATGTATTATACTAAGATCATCAACATATAGAGAAATCATAATAATATGCCCCTTTTGGTCTAACTCAATATAGATATTAGGGTCACTTTTTCTTTTTGTAAAACCTTTCTAGAGAACAAAGGAATCAATCTTGACACGCGATGATCTTGGTACTTGTTACAACCCATATATTTATCCTTTTAACTTGCAAACAAGGTGTTGTTGACCCTTTTTAACAAACCATTTTCACTAGAAAAGATATAATTATTCTTTTAGCTACCCATTCAAGAAGGGAAACTTAACATATAGATGATGTAGTTTCCATTTATGTTTTGTAGCTAAAGAAATCATCAATCTAATTGTATTTAATTCATATACAAGTGAAAAACATTCTTCATAACCAATTCCCTCTTTTTATGACTAGACTTTTATAACTAGCTTCACATTATATTTATCTATACTTCCATCATCTTTAAATTTGGGTTTAAACTTTGGTACCCATGGTGAAATCAATTTCTATTTATACTTTTATGATTTTCAAAAGTTCAAAAAATTCCTCAGAGGATGAAACGTAAAGTGAACATTTGCATGGGATTGTATATATTTATTGCTATTAACAAAGTATATTTGTTTCACTTATTTCTACTTTTGGAAATATAATAGGAGCCACCACATGAGTATTTACCCTCCCAATTGTCAAGAATCAATTATGGTCCAAGAAAGGACAGTGATACAAAAATGAAAAATCATCCACCTTGAGGGATGATTTTCCCTACCACAAGTATGGTCATGATTAGAGTGAAATGTCATGAGTGGAATATTCTTTCATAAATAAGATGACGGGAGAGAAAGTAAATAGGGAAATAAAAATGAAGTGCATATGGGATACAATCATTTTACCTATATAGAAAAAGAATTTAGCCACTTTTGACAAGGTGAAATATTGAAAATTAATTACATATTTCCTCACATAAAAGGAGCCGAGAGCTTAGGGGTATTGTATCTACTAGAACCCCCTCAAAAAATCTTATTTGATTTTAATTTTGGAGCCCCTATAATGTCATGTGAACAATATTTTTGAGTCACCAAATTCATGTGTGGTCATGTTTCTCTAAGTGTTCAAGCCTTTTTCTAAAACACCTAAGTTTCAAAGCTACTTGGTTTCACATGCTTAGCTCATTTTTCCTTCATAGAACATTATCCCTATATAGACCTAGCGCACTTCTTAGAGATAGTGGAGTGCACTTCTTGGCAATAGGCATAGTGCATTTCTTGTTGGTAGCATAAGTGCACTTCTTGTGCATAAGTGCACTCTTTGAAGGAAATTAAAGTGAATCTCCTAGAGACAACAATAACACACTCCTTGTCAATTGTTAATGTACACTTCTTGTTAGAAAAGGGATCACAATTTCCCAAGTTAGAACGATCGCACTTCTTAGTGGCAGACATTGAAATTCCATATCTCAATTTTCTAACATGGATTGAGCGCACTTACAAAACCTAGCCCTAATTGCATATGATCTCTCCCTATATAAAGATTCTAGCCCATAGCTCATTCATATTTCACCTTGGATCTCTTCACATTTTTGGAGCACAAGGAGCACTCTCTCATTCTTGGTTGCATGTGCTCCATCTTCTGGGTAAGTTTCTCAATTGTCACTTTTACTTGCTTTCACTTTTGCATGTGTTGTTTTTGCCTCCCTATGTATCACTTTTGATTATTTTTCCTATTCCACGTGTCTCTTCACTCTTTCATGTGTCACTTTAGTGTATTTTCACATTCTTAGACCTATTGCACTTTCTGATTGTAGTTATTGCGTGTGTCGCATAAAATTGTACCCTATCTCTGGCACTTGGGGGTTGGTGTCATTTAGTTTTCATTTCAACGTATGCATGTTTTTCTTGGGAATTTTTCATATTCTTGTCATAATTATTATTGTGTATGTGTATGTGATCATGTTCGAGACCTGTTTGTATGCTCTTTCAGTCTCTCTCTCGTTCCACTTAGCTCATACTTACTTTGGAGCTTTTCCTTATCCTCACATCATGCACAAATTATGAACACACTCAACTTTCAGCCAAGTGATAAGTCCATTATGCCCATCCAAGCCTAAGTTGTGAGACTCTTATTTCCTGGACTTCTACCTTGCACCCATCTTCAGGACAACTCCTTTAACAAGTACATTGTGCATCTCTAGAGCATAGTCACTCAACTCCTTGTTAATTAGACTTCCCCTATGTGAAATACATGATGACCCTTGCCTTCATGAACATAATTGACACTCCCAATGGATAATAAGGTCATCCGAAGGCCCTTAAAGCAGTTACTTGCAAACAACATTCAATATTCCTCTCATTCATTGCAAAGTGTATATTCTCAGGCCTCAAGCTTCTAGCCTCTTTCCTTCTGAACCAATGGTCTACACGAAAGCCTATTCCTCTCTTTTTCCTACACATTTCTAGTGTTTATTCCTCCAACTATTTCATCTGGAACTTGTGTTATACACACAAGGAAGCCTGACTCTCAGTCCTAGTGCACTATCCCATCATAACCAATATCTTGCATGAGTAAACAAGGTAGAATAGGTAATTATGGGACTGATATTGTCTTTCCATGAGTATATTTCATTTGCAAGTACTATCATCTTAACATGGAAGATGATTTTTAAGGAGGCATCAAGGAGAGGTTTCCAAAATACGCTTGTGGAGATGAGACATAAATATACCATCATGTAGGAGATAAAGGAATTCTGAACTACAAAATATAGATGGAAACCCAAGAAACATGGAAGGATATAATACTCTATATGCAAACCCTTTAGAGGGTGAAGATGAAGCACATTGTAGATCTATCATGAATATTTGAGGACATAGTAGCAAATAAAATTACTTGGCATCGACATATTGCAATGAAGTCTCATGTCACAGTCACCAAATTATAGCTTCTCAAAGCGTGAATACAAGAGTGTTATTGTGTCCATGTATTCTCACCACAATTTTGGTTGAATGTAATTTTATAACTTCCAAAAGTTAGAAAATGTAAAATTTGTGGAAGTATAAGGGTCACATATGGAACATGAAGAGTCACTAGGAAGTCTAAGGGTCATATAGAATCCCAAAATTCATATGGGAGCTCAAGGGTCATGAGGGAGGTCAAGAGTCAAAAGGAACATAAAATATCACCTTATTTGTTATAAATAAACCATCATAGCTCAAGAAAAGGAATTTTAGCCTTGGCTTCTAAAGCTTAGCATAGGGGAGAAGATCATTCTTTTGAGGAGAAAGTTGTAGCTTCATGTTCCATTATAGGGGCTATTGATGCAACATTGTAACTGTGTATCTTAGCACTTTCAATTAATGCTTTGAAGCTCTCAAGGCTGGATGTACTTTCATCCATGTATCGTGAATGTTTTGAGACTATTCTTTCATGTTTGCGATGTATGTTTGTGTTTATATGTACTAAAGAAAATGAACTATTTTGTTGGATTTTGTATATATTTTAAATGAAATGTGTATCTTTCTTTCTTTCAATATCATTGTTAGTTTGTGAACTATTTTGTAGATCCAATAAGGATCATATATGTGTGTGTGTGTGTGTGTGTGTGTGTGTTTCTTTGGATGGTACTGTTATTTTTCATCTAAAGATCACTCTTTATCTTCCCATCCATGAAATTACTTTATACTCATTGCAACTATATGTTTCAAAAAGCTAACTTACTTTTTTATCTCAAAAGTTATGTGGATTTTCTCTTATGTTGATTGATTTTAGCCAAGGCAAATCTTTAAGATCATTACAATGGCAGTTGGGATTTTTTTAGGAATGGGGGTTTGTTAATTTTAGAAAAAAATGGTATTTTCTATGCTTTACCACAATTTACTTCAATGTTCCTTTTATCATCCCAATGACAATTTACAATTATATCCAATAGAAACCACATTAACTTAAACACATTGACAGTAAATGCAGATAAAACATAAAAACATGTGCAGAAGACAAGCCAAGACAGGAGGATGCAAGATGTGGTAGATGTCAGGGAAAAGCGCCAATGTGGGGAAACCCTTTGATCAAATATTATTATTATTCAATAGTTCAGCAGAGAGAGAGAGTGCAAGTATCAAATTAACTTTCCCAAAAATAGTCTTGTCAAAGAAGCAGTCAACTGTAGCCATAACTAGAAAGTCAACAATGGTCAAAGAAACTCCAAAAATATCCTCCAAGCAGCTTGGTCAATAGTATATGAATTTGGCATTCCAATATGGTCAAATTCAACCCAAAGATAGTTTGTTCAACACAGTCAAACACTTCTGTAATTTATAAGGTCAAGAGTTGAAGTGAAAGAAATAAAACTATCCCAATCACCTCGAAAACTGTAACAATAAATGCAACCTTCAAAAATCATTATTATGCCCACAAGAATGAAGTCAATTTTTGTTAGGGTGAGTCAGGTCAATGCTGGTCAACATTGTCCTATTTCCTGAAATTTTCATCCTCTATTACAATCCTAAAATTCATCATCCTTTCACACGTGCGAAGTAGAGAATCCTACAAGCTATATGAACCAATCAAGAGTGGGGAGAGAGAGGTATGTGATAAGATGATGATGTAAAAATAAGGAGAGATGTCACTCCTATTTATACGCTTCATTGACTGTGAGGAGACCCATCCATTGGGCTTCATGAGCGTATATTTGACTGAGGTTGACCTTAACAATTTGTTCTTGAGAGAGAATAAATTCAAAATTCCATTTCTTCTTATCAGAATGAGATGATATTTATATCAAAATTGGACCACTCTAAAAGAGGAATCCAATGAAATAATAATATCCATCATATGAGTTGTTATAAGGTGGAATTTGGCCTTATTTTAAATTTTAACACTCCCTCTCAACTAGGGAGAATTCCACCTCCCAATCCATCTATCAACATCATGTAATCTTATCATTGTGTACCATCCCTTTCATCAATTCCCTATCCTACTTTTCTGAACCATGAAGTAATAATGAAGAAGAAGTGATCGAGAGTGAGTCATAAGATCATACCACTCCCCACTGACAAAATTGAGTCCTTGATCCCAGATCAAGTTGTTGAACACCATGTGTCCTAGTCATAGGGAGTACGATAGTAAACGATGTGTCCATTGATAGTGCTATGGTCCCTAACTATATTTTCCCAACTCATTGGCCATATGAGAATTACTTCTGATGAGTCCCAGACTCGATGGGTAGGATGTGTGTTGGGCCATCGGCAAGAGAAGGTGAACCACTCATCCTGCTCCTATGCCATATGAGAAGGTGAACCACACATCCTATGCATATGTCAATCATAGGGGAAGGTGAAACACTCACCCTATATGCATGTGTCAAGGCAGGGGATTGTGAACCACTCACCCTACACAAATGTCAACCATAATGGGTTATCACAGGGGAAGGTGAATCACTCACCCTACATGCATGTGTCAGCGTAGGTGGAGGTGAACCACTCACCCTGTGTCCAGTGCACCACTATGAGAAGGTGAACCACTCACCCGATTGTCCCTCATATCTCCAAGAAGTACCCAAAGCCTTGAGGAGCTGCCAGAGCTCTATGATCAACTCATACAAGACCCTTATAGGAGGGTTGTTCCACAACTCCAATTCTCTCTCAAAATATTGAGAATTTTACCTTCCCCAAAGGATTCATGAGAATTTCTGTGACCTGCTCACTTGTTCTAATGTGTTGGAGCCTTATTGCTCCTCGTTGTACCATATCACAGATAAAGTGGTACATGATATCAATGTTCTTGGAGAGATCGTGGAACACGGGATTCTCTGATAGAAAGATACCACTCTGGTTTTCACAGAGGATCACGGTGCTATCCATCACTTGCTGAAATAGCTCACTAAAGAGCTTCCTCAACCAGACAAATTCACAACAGGCCATACTTGTAACAATGTATTCAGCCTCAACGGTTCTTAGTGCAATCGATTTTTTTTCCTAGTCACCCAAGATATAGAATCAGACCCCAAAGAGAAGCAACCACCAATCATGTTCCTACAATCCACCACCCTGCCAGCCCAGTCAGCATATGGATATCCATGAAGCCTCAAGTTCTTGGTAGTGTATCTCAGTCCATAGTGGATTGTGCCCCAAAGATATATCAAGATATTATTAGAACCAGTGCAATGAATGTGATCAGAACCGATCATAAATTGACTCAACGTGTTTACAATGAAGCATATGTTAGGACATGAGTTGAATAAGAACAAAAAGGCCCCCACAAGTTGACGATACTCAGTAGGGTTTGCTAATTGGGGCCCAACAACACTTCCACATAGCTTCTTAAAGTTTAGTTCCATCGAAGTAGTGACTGACTTGCAATCCACCATCCCACATCTTTCAAGAAGCTTCATAATGTATTTTCCTTGAGAAATGAAAATCTCACCTAGATTTTCTTAGACCTCTAGCCCTAGGAAGTGATGCATTAGTCCTATGTCCTTCATCTTGAATTTGGAAGCCAAATCCCTATTTCATTTATGAATGAGAGGTTCATCACCTATCAGAAAGAGATCATCCACATAAAGGACTAGAATGAGAGGCTTTTCCATTTCAACCTTTAAGTATAGTTTTTTGTCAGCATCGCTCCCTATAAATCACAGCTCCATAAGATAGCTATCAATACTCTCATATCAATCCGTAGGGGCTTTCTTGAAGTCATAGAGGTATTTCTTAAAACTGCATACATGTGTCTCATGATCTCGAACTTTGAACCCCTCAGTTTGTTCCACATAGACTTCCTCTTTAAGAGAACCATGCAAGAAGGAATTTTTTACATCCATCTAGTGTAGGTTCCATCCTTGTGAACCAACAAGGGCAATGATCGAACATATGGTGGTATATTGGGAAACAGATGCAAATATCTCACCATATTCTAATCCTTCCTTTTGAGAGAAGCCTCGAGAAACAAATTTGACCTTGAATTTCTCAGCACTCCTATGAGCTCCATGTTTGATCTTATAGATCCATTTCAAAGTGACCACTGACTTGTCCTTGGGTCTATGAATCACATCCCAGACATCATTCTTCATGATCGACTCATACTCCCCGTTCATCGCATATTTCTAAACTTGGTTTTTGACGCTTTCTTTGAATGTTCGAGGCTCAAATTGTACAATGGTACTCATGGAAGCTAAGTACGCTTGGTAGCTATTCGACTTCTTTCTTCCACGAAATGTCCCCCTCAGTGAAATATGTTTCTCAACATCTTCAAGATTATATTTGAGCCAAAGAGGTATTTTCCTGGAAGTACGGGGCTCACAAGAAGGTGGATCAATGGGATCCATCAGATCTTGAACATCGGGCATCAGCTCATAAGACAGAGGTTCATCCTGCTTTTCAACATCAACAACATCATTTTCCTTCCTAGGGATAAGAAGATCTTGGATCTTTCTAAGAGCAGATTGAAAGTGACATCAGGACATAATTCCACTTCCCTTTGATTAGGCACATAGATTCTATATGCCTTTGAAGTTTCAATGTATCCTAGAAACGTCCATTTATTCCTAGATGTGTATAGTTTGTTTCTTTTCTCTTTCATCACATGAAAATATACAGACAACCAAAGATTCTAAGATAAAAACATCAAGTTTCTTACTCGTGAATATTTTTTCTGGTGTCTTGAACTCTAAAGCATGATGTGGTCATCAATTTTGGACCTACACAATGGTGTCTCCAGTTTCTACCCATTAGAATTTCCGAACACCTTGATCATGAAGCATAGCATGGGTGGATTCTTTGATATTATGATTCTTCCTTTCGTCAATACCTTTTTGTTAAGGAGTATATGAAGTAGTGGTCTCCCTCTTAATGTCAGCTTATCTACAATAGGCTTTGAACTCATTTGACTCATATTCGGTCTAATTATCATTCCTCAATATTTTGATCTTCTTCCCTATTCGATTCTTGACCAAGGCTTTGAAAGAGCGGAACCATTTGAATACTTCATCCCTCTTCCTTAAGAAATATAACCACGTTTTGTGGTATAATTCATCCAAAGAATAACATAATAAAAATATCCACCCAAAGATGTCACGTGAAACATAACTGATATATCAAAATGGACCTATTAAAGAACATCAATGGTTTCAATATAACTTGAGGGGAGTGGTCTGCTTATATGTTTTATAACTTCACATACCTGAAAAACACCTTCATCATTTAAGTTGAATTCGAGCATACATGTGACCATCTTCCTTACATCATGCAAGGCTTTGAAATGAAGATGAGAAAATATTTGGTGCCATAATTCGGATTGAAGAGAAATATCACATGTCATTGCTCCCAATGGACTTCCTCCAACCTAATAGAGACCTTCAACTATAAATCCAAGATTGAATATATCTATTGGATTTCTTTCGCAAACACTAACCTTCCCATTAGTGAATGAAACCTTGAAACCTTTATTTTCCATTGTATAAATAGAGACCAATTTCCTTTTCAGATCAAGTACGTATAACACTTCTTGTAAATGAAGATTTTGACCTTGATTTAAGTGGAGAGTAACAGTCCCAATTCCTTTCATGGGATAAGTGGCATTATCCCCAACTATAATCTGCATATTCATCTTCTTTTGAATAAAGTTGTAGAGAGATTATTTGGACCCACTGAAGTGCCTTAAGGCACCACTATCCATCAACCAATGATCCAATCTATTTAGTGGAGAGGCAGTGGTGAGGGAAGAAGTAAGATAAAATTCCTTTTACTTTACACCAACATTAACTTCTTCATACATGGAGTTTCTCGACTTCTTGGGAGTACAACCATTTCCATTTTAAGTAGCGGGAGAATTTCTCTTTCCTTTGTTGTTGAACCTATTCTTCTTTTGAATGCCATTACCTCTTAAGTTGTTATTATGGTTTTCATCCTCTCTTACAGTATCCTTATTGTGAGGGCACTCTCCAGCAAAGTGGCCAAACCTGTTACAATTGAAGAATCTTCCTTTTCTTCCTTCTTTGAATCATAACTTGAACCCTTGTTCTTGATTCCTTCGACCAACATTGTTCCTCGTCTTATAATGAGTAGAGAAGCTGTAGGATTGTTTCCATTTGAGGGTTTGTCTCTTTCCATCATCCTTATTTCTTCCTGAGTGCATCTAGCCAATAATTCATTAAATGTAGAAATCCTATCATTGTTGAGGATGGTAGTGTTGACCACATCTCATTCTCTTGTAAGGCCTCCAAGTGCAATAATAGAGAGCTCTTTGCCACCAGTGACTTCTTCAATAAATAGGATATCATTCTTGATCTCAGTAATCCCCATGAAGTAGGATTGGATGGATTCTCCTCTATCCATTTTGATGTCTTTCAACTTGTTCTTGAGAAAGAGAACTTGATTCGCATTATTTACTTTGAACATTCCAACTAGCTTTTCATATATCTCCTTAGATGTTTCCAAATCATAAATATAGGCAACCAAAGGCTTATGAATAGAATTAACAATAATTTTCTTACCTTTAACCTCACATTTCTTGTACTTCGTTTGTGGAGTTGTGAAAGCATTTTAAGGAGGCACCACTATTCTTCCTTTGACATGGTCCATTGCATCATTTTCTTCTAAAGTCAAATCTAGAGTCATCTTCCATGCATGATAGTTGGAGTTGTCCTTAATCTTGTGCTCAGATATAAAAGAATTATGTAATAGTCATTGGGATTAGTTCCAAATCCTTATCCAAAAACTTCCCTTAGCGATTTATTTTCCTCACTCTTTCTTAGGCTTTTTCTTCACCTAAGCTTTGATGCCATGTTAATTTTAGATAACAATGGTATATCTATGATTGAGCACAATTTACTTCAATGTTCCTTTGATCCAGGTTCGGGTGTGAGAAAGGACCCTTCCAAGACCTTTTACTTTCGTGATGTGTTAAATTGCATTTTTAAAAAGAAACATAAATGAATAAATTTTCATGTTGTAAAGAAGAGGAACAAGACATTCATCAGCAACATAAAAACATAAGTCATTGATAATGGAGTTCATCCAGTAGGGACTACATCTCCGAACCCCAGCGTCAAGATGGTGTAGGCCACTGCATTAAGTGTTTTCAATAGTGATGATGTACATAAGAGGTGATGTCACAATCATACAAGGAAAATTCCCTCATGCAGGAGTGGCTCTAAGAGATGTTTCGCTACAGGCACTCTCAGTAGAAAAAAAACCGACTCTTATCATTATGACTGAAACTCATGCATGATGAGGATGCTGCCAACATGGCATAAAAGGGATCTCAATGCAAACATGCATGATGACAACATGAGTATCCCATAAACATACAACATAGGGATCTCAAAACACATGATGAATCATGACAACAAGTACATCACCTAGACGATTCTGCATCACATCAAGCAGGAATCATGAAAATGAGTAATAAACAAGATCCCTCATCAACATCAAACAAGGATCTATGCATCACAATGCATAACAAAATAAGTACATGAAAAAAATCCATATACCTCACAACCGAGGGCCATCTGAAGAAGCAGATGTCAAACTACTGAAGTTGTTCATGCCATCAACCTCATGACATCAATTGCATGGAAATGGTTGCTCGCACATGAACGTTAACACCTGCATTTCACTTATAAAAGTGGTTGAAGAATATAATGAGAAAATGAAAAATCTTACTGCACCATCAGATTTGCAGCGTTGAATAGTGCAAAATCGACAATCAAATATTTGAATTATCAGAAATTGAGAATCTAGGGCTGAAGGAATTTTTTAGATTCCCCCTAGACTCCTCAAAGATTTTGCTCCATAGGTGAACTAGAAATATGCAAATCCAAAGGAAAATCTGGCCTCACCATTGCAATCCCTGCAGAAAACCATGAAAAATGACTGCAAACTTGACTATATTCCGACGTGGAGAAAAATTACCTCCTCGGGAAAATTTCAAGGATCATGGTTTCGCTCTCTATTTCTGTAGCGATCATGGTTCCACTTGCATACTAAAAAATGGCCAAAAAAATTACAACTTTGATGGAGAAACAAACAGTGCCATTGCGTTCGTGGCATCCAGAAGTGCTGAAACCATATAAAATTTGTCAAATTCCGACAAAGTGAAATTCGGCTCCTCCTGCAAAATTCTACCTCAAACTACGTGCATACTTCCCTCTACCTAAGCGCACTGAAAAACTACGTTTAAATAAAAAATCACCAGGGGGTTCTTCAATGAATTCATTGTAGGGTAGCTGGCTGGGGATCTTATTAATATGGAGGCGGTCGGGGAGTCAAACCCCACCTCCTCCATTTTACATAACAAAAAGATCTTTTTTTAACATAAAGAAAATTTTTGTTTTAAAAAAAATAATTTAATGGTTGGGTCGGGCCCACCTTGGTCGGTCCGCCCACCATACCCACCTCCACTTTAACTATTAATGTGTTGTTGGTTTGTTTGTTAGTGCAGCTGCTCTTTTGGGTTGGGCTCGTGCCCCAAGGGCTGGCCCACCTGTTTCTTTGTTGCTAGTTGTGGTGGCTTTGTGGGAGCAGCGGAGGGGCAGGGGTCATGGCCTGCCCCTCCCTTATATATTTTTGGTAACTGTTCCATGGGTGAGGGAGGGGTTGGGGGTCATTTCCCGCCCCTCCATTGTTAGGTGTTTGGTTGATGCGGATAAGGGGTGGCGGGGTTGGTGGCCTGCCACCCTTTTTTAAATATCTTTTTGTTATAATAACAAATGGGCCATTTTTAAAAATTTAGTTTTTAAGCTGAAGGAGTCTTTTAACTAGGCCATTATTTCACCCAGAATCTGGCCGGAGTTGGTCGGGTTCCATCTTCCGGAAAATTGCAAATTGTGTCCTCGTTAAACCTGCTTAGTCATCAAAGTCAACCCAACTTTGACTCCCTTTATCTCCTTCATCCAGATTCAGATTGATGAACCGTTCACACCATTGCGATCAGGATGACAAGATCTACACTATGGTCCTAGCATGAGCATAATCCAAACACTTTGACTTTTGAGCTTCCCTGAGTCCTCTTTGTCTTGTGTGTATCTCTAGAGCCACGTGGATCAATCCTCCTCACTGACGAGCTTTTGGTCCTCCAAAAGCATGAAAAATAATCTGCAACTTCTCTATACCTTGTCTACATCACAAGTGTCCTAAAAGGTCTTGCTTCCATCTCCTTCACCTTTGTCCTTCGGAGCTTTAAGCGATGAGCTGACAACTGCCACCTCTGTAACTCATCGTACATTGTTTTTCAAATTACATTCTTGACTTTCATGACCAACTAATGACCCAAGCGTCCCACACTTGCCACAAGTTTATAACACATGCTCAATGGTCAAGTTTACATCAAGATGGATGCAATACCCCAACTACGAAAACAAAGCCAACATAGCATTGTTGCCAACAAGTGATGGAAAAATCATCATCACTACAATAAATGATTTACAAACATAAGGCCAAACACTATTGTTTTGGCAAGTGATGGAAACACAACATCACTTTCACATCTTATCATAGAACTCAAAACAAGACCAAGCATCATTGTTGCTGAACAAGTGATGGAAAACACATAATCACTTTTACATTTTAAAATGCAAAAAATTAGATACAAAAGCACGACCATGAAATGCTAACATATCTAGAAAAAAAAATTCACTTATCAAGGTGAATGGATTGCCTCCTTGTGGTGGTTTTTCTTGTCGAACAACTGTTTCACCTAGTTCATGGAAACACAACATCACTTTCACATCTTATCATAGAACTCAAAACAAGACTAGGCATCATTGTTGCTGAACAAGTGATGGAAAACACATAATCACTTTTACATTTTAAAATGCAACAAATTATTTACAAAAGCACGACCATGAAATGCTAACATATCTAGAAAACATTTTTCACTTATCAAGGTGAATGGATTGCCTCCTTGTGGTGGTCTTGCTTGTCGAACAACTGCTTCACCTAGTTCATGCACCGACGCTTTTTCTTTAAGGAGTTGCTCTGGATGGAGCCTCCAACAAGTGGCTCTTTGATGGCCATTTCTATCGCAATGACTGCAATAGGTTTTCTTCCTCCAGATCGGCTTAACATGTTTCTTTACCTGTTGTTGAGAGGGTCTTTCATGCCTCATCCTTTTGTGTGTTGCCATTCTTTTCCAACACTTAGAAAATTTATGGTTATGCAATCCACAAAAGGTACATGTTTTTCGATGTCTTGATTTATGTCCATCATTGAAAACATGATCATGATCAAAATGAACATTAGAATGTCAAGAGTGGTTATACCTTTCCTTGTTGTCTCTGGTGTAAGTATGGTGATGAGAGCTTGCCTCAGCTCTTTCCCTGCAATGGAAACTGCCATGGGATGATGGGGATGTGTTCCTATCATTCTCTTTCCTCGACGATTTTGACGATGTCTCAGATGACTCTGAAACCTTCAAGCATTCTCCTTTAGTGTATCTCAAACCTGCAAATTAATGTCTCTACATAACCTCCAATGGTTAAGCTATGCCTTGTTGATTAACACCAAGTTCTTTTTCCTCCTTGTCCCTCATCTTTGTAAGGAGCCTCATGTGTGTCCCTGTAACTAGGATCTCCAAATCTCCAACAAAAATTATACTATGTGAAGATGAAACTGAAAGAAATCAACATCTTTTACCTCCTCTGTTGATTTGGAAAGAACTGATGAGGGCCTCTCATCATCTGTTGTGGTGGTTCACTAGCTCTCTTAGCGCATTCCCCAACTTGCCTTCTAACATACCCAAGTCCTACCTGATGGGGTAATTCTTCTACTTTGATGGGGTTGATAATGCCTTGGCCATTACCGCCCAAGACGTTTCCTTCATACCCCATTCTCTTCAAGAGTTTGGATCCAATTCCCGTGGTATGATTTTCAAAAACAACGAAATCATCATCAGGATGCATACATGAATTTAGAGAATTACATTTTACCTCACATGGGTCATGTTGCATCTTTTCCAAGGCCTCATCCTTTTCCTGCGGTTGTCGTAGCAAACTTTGTTTTTCATCTTTCTGTTCATGTAGGCACATCTTCAATTCAGTGTTCTCTATTTGAAGACTATGATTGTTATGCTTTAGTTCTTCCAGTGCCTCTTCCGTGGCTTGCAACTAATGTTGCAATCACTCCTTTTCCTTTGACCCTTTCTATAGATTTTCATACATTATTTCCACCCTTTGAGAAATTTTGAGCATGGCTTCATACATCGCTTTTTCATCCTTTATCATTGCACATTGCATTGTTCACGTTGCAATTCACATCCATGCAAAGACAACTCCTTTACGACTTGATCAAGGTCCAAGTGTGACAAAGGACCCTTCCAAGACCATTTACTTTCATGATGTGTTAAATCGTATTTTTTAAAAGAAACATAAATGAATACATTTGCATGTTGTAAAGAAGTGGAACAAGACATTCATCAGCAACATAAAAACATAAGCTATTGATAATAGAATTCGTTCATGAGGGACAATGTCTCCAAGTCCCAGTGTTAAGATGGTGTAGGCCACTGCATTAAGTGTTTTCAATAGTGATGATGTACATAAGAGGTGATCTCGGTATCATACAAGGAAAATTCCCTCATGTAGGAGTGGCTCTAAGAGATGTTTTGCTACAAGAACTCTCAGTCAAAAAAAAATACTCCTATCAATATGACTCAAACTCATGCATGATAAGCATCCCACCAACATGGCAAAAAAGGGATCTAAATGCAATCATGCATGACGACAACATGAGTATCCCATCAACATACAACAAAGGGATCTCAAAACACATGATGAATCATGACATCAAGTACATCACCTGGATGATTCTACGTCACATCAAGCAAGAATCATGAAAACAAGTAATAAACAAGATCCCTTGTCAACATCAAACAGGGATCTGTCTTGCACAATTCATAGAAAAATAAGTACATGAACACACTACATATACCTCACAACTAAGGGCCATCTGAAGAATTTGATGTCAAACTGTTAAAGTTGTTCATACCATCAACCTCACGGCATCAATTGCGTGGAAATGGTTGCTCGCACATGAACATTGACACCTGCATTCCACTTAGAAAAGTGGTTGAAGAATAGAATATGAAAATAAAAAATCTGAATGGACCATCAGATTTGTGGTGTTGAATAGTGCAAAAACGACTGTCAAATTTTTGAATTCTAAGAAATTGAGAATCTGGGGCTGAAGGAATCTTTTAGATTCCTCAAATATTCTACTCCATAGGGGGACTGGAAATCTACCACTCCAAAGGAAAATCTAACCTCGCCATTGCGATACCTATGGAAAGCCATGAAAAATGACTGTAAACCTGACTATATGCCGACATGGAGGAAACTTACCTCCTCGAGAAAATTTCAAGGATCATGGTTTCGCTCCCTGTTTATGCAAAAATCATGGTTCCATCTGCATACTAAAAAATGGCCAAAAAATTAAGAACATTGATGGAGAAACAGATAGCACCATTGCGTTCGTGGCGTTGAGAAGTGCTGAAACCATATAAAATTTATCAAATTCTGACAAAGTGAAATTTCGCTCCTCCTACAAAATTCTAAATCAAACTACGTGCACAGCACCCTCTGCCTGAGCGCACCAAAAGATTGCATTTAAGTAAAAAATCACTAGCAGATTCATCAACGAATTCATTGTAGGGAAGCTGGCTAGGGATCTGATTAATATGGAGGAGGTTAAGCGATCAAACCTTGCCTCCTTCATTTTACATAACAAAAAGACCCTTTTATTAACATAAACAAAATTTTTGTTTAAAGAAAACACTTTAATGGTTGGGTCGGGCCTGCCTTGGGCGACTCGTCCACCGTACCCACCTCCACTTTAACTTTTAACGTGTAGGTGGTTTGTTTGTTAGTGCGGTTGCTCTTTTGGGTTGGGTTAGTGCCCCAAGGGCCGACCCACCTATTTCTTTGTTGTTGGTTGTGGTGGCTCCATGGGAGCAGCAGAGGGGCCGAGGTCATGGCCTGCCCCTCCTGTATATATTTTTTGTAATTGTTCCATGGGTGAGGGAGGGGCCGACGGTCATGGCCTGCCCCTCCATTGTTATGTATTTGGTTGGTGCGGTTAAGGGGTGGCAGGGTTGGTGGCCCGCCACCCTTTTTTTAATATTTTTGTGTTATAATAAAAAATGGGCCATTTTTTAAAATTCTATTTTTAAGCTGAAGGAGTCCTTTTAACTAGGCCACGATTTCACTCGAAATCTGGCTGGAGTTGGCCAGATTCTTTCTACCAGAAAAGTGCAAATTAAGTCCTCCTTAAAATTGCCCAGTCATCAAAGTCAACCCAACTCTGACTGCCTCTATCTCCTTCATTTGGACTCAAATTGACAAACTATTCACACCATCACTATCAGGACAACGAGATCTACGCTCTGGTCCTAGTTTGAGCAAAATATAAACACTTTGATTTTTGAGCTTTCCCATGTCCTCTTTGTCCTTTGTGTGTCTCTAGAGCCACCTAGATCAATCCTCCCCAATGAGTAGCTTTAAGTCCTCCAAAAGCATGAAAAATAATCTGCAACTTCTCTGTACCTTGTCTGCATCACAAGCGTCCTGAAAGGTCTCGCTTCCATCTGCTTCACCTTTTATCTTCGGAGCCTTAAGCGATGAGCCGACACCTTCAGCCTCTACAACCCGTCGTACATTATTTTGCAAATTACATCCTTGAATTTCATGACCAACTAATGACCCAAGCATCCCACACTTGCCACGAGTTTATAACACATACTCGGTGGTCAAGTTTACATCAAGATGGATGCAGTACCCCAGCTATGAAAACAAAGCCAACATATTATTGTTGCTTCAACAAGTGATGGAAAACTCATCATCACTCCAACACATGATTTACAAACATAAGGCCAAACACTATTGTTTTGACATGTGATGGAAACACAACATCACTTTCATAGCCTATCACACAACTCAAAAAAAGACCAGACATCATTGTTGCTGAATAAGTGATGGAGAACAAATCATCACTTTTACATTTTAAAATGCAAAAAATCATTTACCAAAGGATGACCATGACACTCTAACATATCTAGAAACCAGTTTTCACTTATCAAGGTGAATGGGTTGCCTCCTTGTGGCGCTTTTCCTTGTCAAACAACTGCTAAACCTGGTTCATGCATCCACGCTTTGTCTTTAAGGCACTGCTCTGGATGGAGCCTCCAAGAAGTGGCTCTTTGATGGCCATTTCTATCACAATGACTACAATAGGTTTTCTTCCTCCAAATCTTCTTAAAATGTTTCTTTACCTGCTGTTGAGAGGGTCTTTCATGCCTCATCCTTTTGTGTGCTACCATTCTTTTCCAACAATTAGAAAATGTATGGTTATGCAATGCACAAAAGGTACATGATTTTCGATGTCTTGATTTATGTCCATCATGAAAAACATGATCATGATCGAAATTAACATTCGAATGTCGAGAGTGGTTATACCTTTCCTTGTTGTCTCTGGTGTAAGTATGGTGATGAGAGCTTGCCTCAACTCTTTCCCTGCAATGAAAATTTCCATGGGATGATGGGGATGTGTTCCCTGTCATTCTCTTTCCTCAACGATTTCGACGGTCTTGGATGACTCTGACACCTTTGAGATTTCTCCTTTAGTGTATCTTGAGCCTACAAATTGAGGTCTCTTCATAACCTCCAATGGTTGATTTATGCCTTGGTGATTAACACCAAGTTCTTTTTCCTCCTTGTACCTCGTCCTTGTAAGGAGCCTCATGTTTTTCCCTGTAATTGGGATTTCCAAATCTCCAACATAAATTATACTATGTGAAGAAGAAACTAAAAGGAAATCAACATCTTTTACCTCCTCTATTGATTTGGAAAGAACTGATGAGGGCCTCTCATCATTTGTTGTTGGTGGTTCACTAGTTGTCTTAGCGCATCCCCCAACTTCCTTTCTGGCATACCCAAGTCCCACCTAATGGGGTAATTCTTATACTTTGATGGGGTTGACAATGCCTTGGCCATTAAAGCCTAAGCCTTTTCCTTCATACCCCTTTCTCTTCAACAATTTGGATCCAATTCTTGTGGTATGATTTTCAAAAACAACAAAATCATCATCAAGACACATGCATGAATTTAGAGAATTACATTTTATCTCACATGGGTCATGCTGCAACTTTCCAAGGCCTCATCCTTTGTTTGCAACTGTTGTAGCAAACTTTGTTTTTCCTCTTTCTCTTCATGTAGATGCATCTTCAATTCAATGTTCTCTACTTGAAGATTATGTTTGTTATGCTTCAGTTCTTCCAGGGCCTCTTCCATGGCTTGCAACTGAAGTTGCAATCACTCCTTTTCCTTTGTCTCTTCTTGTATAGTTTCATACATTATTTCCACCCTTTGGAAAATTTTGATCATGGTTTCATACATCTCTTTTTCATTCTTTCTCACTACACATTCCATTGTTCATGCTGCAATTCACATCAATGCAAAGACCAATCTGATGCAACTTGATCCAAGTCCAGGTGTGACAAAGGACCCTTCCAAGGCCTTTTACTTTTTGGATGTGTTAAATTTCATTTTTTAAAAGAAACATAAATGAATACATCTAAGTTGTAAAGAATAGGAACACGACATTCATCAGCAACATAAAAACATAACCCGTTGGTAACAGAGTTTGTCCAAGACGGATTGTGTCTCTGGGCCTTGATGTCAAGATGGTGTAGGTCGCTACATTAAGTGTTGTCAATAGTGATGATATACATAAGAGGTGATGTCTCTATCATAAAAAGAAATTTTTCTCACACGGGAGTGGCTCTAAGAGATGTTCTGCTACAGGAACTCTCAGTAAAAAAAAATGCATCTATCAGTACGACTCAAACTCATGCATGATGAGCATCCCGCCAACATGGCATAAAAGGGATCTCAATGCAAACATGCATGATGACAATATGGGTATACCATCAACATACAACAAAGGGATCTCAAAGCACATGATGAATCATGACAACAAGTACATCACCTAGACGATTTTGCATCACATCAAGCAGGAATCATGAAAACAAGTAATAAACAAGATCCCTCATCAACATCAAACAGGGAACTCTGCAGCACAATGCATAGCAAAAGAAGTACATGAACACACTGCATATACCTCACAATCGAGGGTCATCTAAAGAAACGGATGTGAAACTGTTGAAGTTGTTCATGCCATCAACCTCACGGCATCAATTGCATGGAAATGGTTTTTTGCACATGAATGTTGACACCTACATTCCACTTTAAAAAGTGGTTGAAGAATAGAATGAGAAAAAAAAATATTAATGGACCATTGGATTTGTGGCATCGAATAGTGTAAAATCAACTATCATATTTTCAAATTCTGAGAATTTGAGAATCTGGGGCTGAATGAATGTTTTAGATTCCCCCTAGATTCCTCAAAGGTTCTACTCCATGCGTGGACTAGAAATCTATAAATCTAAAGGAAAATTTGACCTTACCATTGTGATCCCTATGTAAAACAATGAAAAACAACTCTAAACTTGACTATATTTCGACATGGAGAAAAATTACCTCATCAGGAAAATTTCAGGGATCATGGTTTCGCTCCCTATTTCTGCAACAATCATGGTTCCAAATGCATACTAAAAAATGGCCAAAAAATTCAGAACTTTGATGGAGAAGTGGATAGTGCCATTCCATTCTTGGTGTCGAGAAGTGCCGAAACCATATAAAATTTGTCAAATTCTGACAGAGTGAAATTTCCCTCTTCCTGGAAAATTTTGCTTCGAACTAGATGCACACCTCCCTCTGCATGAGCACACTGAAAAACTTTGTTTAAATAAAAAATCATTGGTGGATTCATCAATGAATTTGTTGTAGGGCAGTTGGTTGGGGATTCGATTAATATGGATGAGGTCGGATGGTCAAACCCTGCCTCCTCTGTTTTACATAACAAAAAGATCCTTTTTTAACATAAACAAATTTTTTATTTAAAAAAAACACTTTAATGGTTGGGTCGAGCCTTCCTTGGGCGGCCTGCCCACCATACCCACCTCCACTTTAACTGTTAATGTGTTGTTGGTTTTTTTGTTAGTGCGGCTTCTCTTTTGGGTTGGGTCCATGCCCCAAGGGGTGACCCACCAGTTTCTTTGTTGTTGCTTGCGATGGCTCTGTGGGAGAAACGGAGGGGCCGGGGTCATGGCGTGCCCCACCTGTATATATTTGTTATAACTATGTCGTGGGTAGGGGAGAGGCTGACAATCGTGACCAACCCGCCCCCCCCCCGCCCCCATTTTTATGTGTTTGGTTGGTGCAGTTAGGGGGTGGAAGGGTTGGTGGCCCACCACCATTTTTTTTAATATTCTTTTGCTATAATAATAAATGGGGCATTTTTAAAAATTTTGTTTTTAAGTTGAAGGAGTCTTTCTAACTAGGCCACGATTTCTCTCGAAATCTGGCAGGAGTTGGCTGGACTTCATTTGTCAGAAATGTGCAAATTGTGTCCTCGTTAAACCTGCCTAGTCATCAAAGTCAACCCAACTTTGACTACCTCTATCTCCTTCATCCGGACTCTGATTGACAAACCGTTCACACCACTACGATCAGGATGATGAGGTCTACGCTCTGGTTCTAGTTTGATCATAATACAAGAACTTTGGTTTTTAAGCTTTCCTAAGTCTTCTTTGTCCTATGTGTGTCTCTAGAGCCACCTAGATCATCCTTTTAGAATCCCAATGAAAGTTTTCAATTATATCTAGTAACAATCACATTAACTTAAACACATTGACAGTAAATGCAAATAGAACATAAAAGAATGTGCAAAAGACAAGCCAAGACAAGAGGACAAAAGATGTGGCAGATTCCAGGGAAAAACCCCAATGTGGGGAAACACTTTCATCAAATCTTCTTATTATTCTTCAATAGTTCAATTGAGAAAGAGAGAGAGAGAGTACATGTATCAAAGTACTTACCCAAAAATGGTCCTGTCAAATCAGTAATCAAGTACAACCCTAACTAGAAAGTCAGCAGTGGTGAAAGAAGCCCTAAAATTCCCTCTGAGCAACTCGGTCAATAGAAGATGAATTAAGACTTCCAAGAGGGTCAAATTCAACTCAAAAATAGTTTGGTCAACCTAGTCAAACACTGCCAACATAGTTATTGATTACAGGAGAAAATGACCAATTACCCATTTTTTTAAGTAGCAAAAAACTCCCCTGATTTTGAAAAACGGTTATTCAGAATAATCTTTTTTTTAGCATATTTTCAGGACTTTAAATTTTCTTATGTATCAAGTATGAACATTTTTTTTAATGTTAGTTATTTTCATGCCGATTTTGAAAAGTGTTGATATAACATCAACCCCATCTCTTCAGGGGGCTTATGTTTGACACTTTAAATTTTCTAATGTATTAAGTGTAAATATTTTTTTTAAAGGTTGATTATTTTACTATTTTTCAAGTTGTCATATCCATGTTCTTCTTTTTCGTACTAAGATGTTTATTTTTTAAGAGGTTTTCAAAAATGCGTTTTTTTGTTTTTCTTTGCAATGCTTTTTTATAATGAAAATTTTAATTTGTTTTGCAAAGTTTCAAAAAAATAATAACATTAATATTTTGAGGTTTGGATTTTTTATATAATTATATTTCATTAATTAATACTTCGATACACATAAAGCAATTGTCGCTAAAAAATAATATTTTTAAACACTCGACAAAAAATACACATTTTGCATATAGATATAATTAAGAACATATGTATTTCAAAACTTTTTCTCTCAAAATGACATGTCAAATAAAATATTTTTATGAAAAAATTGAATAAAA
>APFE031538338.1:33242-114790 GCA_000404065.3 Pinus taeda | reverse complement strand
TTTTATTTATTTATTTTTCTTTGTTTCAATTTTTAATTTTTCAGTGTTTTCATATTCACAATCTATTTGATTGGATATATATGTCAAAACAAAAAGTATGTAAAAGCAATAAGTCTAAGAAAACAATCTTTTGTTGATGGTGTCCTTCCTTCGTAGTTGATAGGTTTTTGGATATGACACTTTTTTTGTGTAATTTTCAATATGTTTATTAGTTTTGATTTATTAAATTGAAAAGAAATATGTGTGTGTGAATAATGAGATATAATTAAAAAAAAAAAAATCAAATCTCAAAATCTTAAAATTGTTTCAAAATAAAATATTTGCAGAAATTTCCATAAAAGCAAATGCTTTAATGCGAAGAGTATAAAAAACTCCAAAATCACATATAAATTCATTTTTTTTTTTGTAAAGTTGTTCATTCATCATAACTGAAGTGTTTTATCTCCACTGACTTCAATACATTATATAAAATAGGTGTTATATTTAATAAATTGTTGTTAATATGATAAATGTAAAATAAAATAATTAATATAAATTAAATGGTAATAATGTTTTAAAAGAATATTAACACAATGGCTGAAAATTCCTGGAGTTTTAAGGCTTTTCATAGAGGTGATATTGTATCTTTAACGCTATGTGTGAAAATCCTTGGAAGTTTAAGGTTTTCCCATACGCGTGATATTTTATCTTTAATACCATGCTTGAAAATGTTTGGAATTTAAAGATTTTTAGAGACGTGATGTTTTATCTTTAATGTCATGCCTATCATTAGAATTTTATGGTTTTTCATAGTCATGATATTTTATCTTTAATGTTATTATTAAAAGATGTTGAGATTTTAGCTCGAAAAAAAAAAAGAAAAAACATTATTCCAACATCAACACTTTCCATTTTTAGGGTGTTTTTTTCACAAAAAAATTTGATTTTTACTTCCATTTTAAAAAATTGTGAAAAATTAACCCTGAAAAAGAAAAGGTTATTCCAACATTAACACTTTTCGTTTTCAGGCACTTATTTCATGTATTTTTGGGGTTCTTTTTGGTCGACTTCTCGTTTTGAGGTAATAGTTCTCGTTTGATCGGTAACTTTGTTTATTTTAATTTTTGCAGTCAAATGATGAAGTCAATACGGAAGTCAAACTAGTTAATCTATCCCAATCACCTCGAAAACTGTGTCAATCAATGCGACCTTCAAAAATTAGAAATTTTCCCATAAGAACAAAGTCAACATTGGTCAAAGTAAGCTAAGTCAACACTAGTCAACGTTGTCCTCTTTCTTGAAATTTCCATCCTCCAAAACAGTCATGAAATTTGTCCTCCTTTCACACATGCGAAGTATAGAAACCTTTAAGTTGTACAAACGAATCAAGAGAGGAGAGAGAGAGATATGTGATGAGAGGATGATGTCCAAATGAGGAGATAGGTCACTCCTATTTATACACTTCGTTGAGGTGAGGAGACCCATCCATTGGGCCTCATGAGCCTACATTTGACTAAGGTTGACCTTGAAAATTTGTGCATGAGAGAGAATAAATTCAAATTTCCATTTATACTTGTCAAAATGAGATGAGCTTTATACCAACACTGGACCTCTCGAAAAGAGGAATCCAATACAATCATCATCTCCATCATATGAGTTATCATAAGGTGGATTTGAGCCCTATTTTCAAATTTTAACAGGGTGATATCCCAAAGAGTGTCAGTGCTAATTAGGACTTCATACCAGGGAGACCCCCTATTGTTGGCGGTATCCAACACTGTCAACAGATTTGGTGCTATAAGGAGGGTCAGATGACAAGTTGAGCTCATCAGGTCTATTTTCAATATTCATATTGAAATGGCTCATCCCCAAATCTTAATCCCATGATGTTTTTCTGAAATATTAAATCTTACAATCCGTGAGGAAATAATCTATAACTTTTCACATTTGAAGTTTGATGGTGAGGGTCAAACAACTATACTTGGACATAAGTTTCAATTCCTTTAATTCTGAAATTCTAATCAAATACATTGAAAATATGTTATTTCCAAGATTTTTAACCTCACAATTGAAGGTCATGTCAAGCATTGCTACGACATGTCACCAATAGCTTCTATCGATTAATTTCAGTAACTCATTAAGCAGCCTCATGAAGCTTTTGATAGGAACGATTATCAAGATGTATATAAAGAGATTAATCAACTTAGAATGAAAGTCAATGAATCATTAGAGGATTTTGTTAATAGATTTCTTCACCTTTGCTAGGATTTTCTGAAGAAGATGTGGATTGGCATTTCATGGGTGAAACATTTCAACATTTGTTTCCATTCACTTTGAAACAATTTGAATCTAAATTCCATATTAACTGTTGGTCATATTATAATCAGAGTAATATCCAACTTATGAATTAAATGAATCTTATCCCATATTTCATTTTTCTAACCTCTTTCATTCATGAGGCCCCTAAACTCTTAGAGGAGGAATATACTACCTATTTTATCCCTTCTCCTCCTCCTTTTTCACTACCCCATAAAGTAATCTCTTGTGTCCATGTTGGAATTGGGAAATATGAAAATAAAACTATGGATCCACTTCATCCACCTTCACTTGCTTTCCATGATCAATATTTCATCTAGGAGAACTTTGAATGTTCCAATAAATTCATTTATAATAAAGTGAAGATTGATCCCTTGATTCCTCAAGATGACAGTGATGAGCATAAGTTAAACCATGAATATGAATTGAATGACAACACTACCTCAAGGGATACCTTTCACACTCTATCATTTACACCTGATGGCCCTCTGTACCTTGATTAACTTAATCATTCGGCTCCACCAACAATTCTTTCAGGTACTCTTTATATTTAATCTGTTGGCTTAGGAGGTGATCGGGAATAAGGTGTTTACACTTTGTAGGGAGAGGAGCATAGGGATGAAGACACATTTCATCTCTCTTCCCTCTTTGAAATTCCTCAATGTTAAGATCATGTTCCTACATTATTTGTTGATGAAGGATATTGTGATCTTGCTAATCAATCAAATGAAACTAAAGTTCTTAACCAAGACAAAGGCTTGGGAAACCATTGTCCTAACAATAATGATTCCATTATTGTATATGGTGATGAATTCCTAGGTACATCGGCTAATCTCTCGATTTCTGAAGAAGACTTGGACATGAAAGGCTTATATCTAGGATCTAATATAATCAAAGAATGATATCTCATGGAAATTCCTTCCTCATCTCCCTACCCCTTGTATCTTACCACATGTCATGAAATAAATAATGATGAAAATATTCCATGCCTTTTAATTTCACAATTTGATGAGCGAAATTTCCAAGTGACACAAGGTGGTAAGGTCATCCATCATGAGGAAGAAAGAAACGTAATTATATTCTTACGATCTCCAATATTGGATGGAATTAATCCTTTAGTTCAGGTTATTCATGAAATATTTATAATCTACACATCCTCAAATACACATCTAGAAGAATAATATGAGTTGACTAATTTGTTTGTTGAGGTTGAAAAATATTATCAAACTAGTGATGTAGATAATTGCCTTCCGATTAATAGTGATCTTCTTGAAATAAATTGTAGTAGTCATCCACATAAAATTCATCATTTGACTCAAGTTTCAAGATATCATTATTTATCATTTGAAAGTTCAAGGAATTATCAGGGAGTCGAGGCACTCCAGCTTTCGCCGATGGTTATGTTAAGTTCTCACAATCCTGATGAGATCCGTAATTATCTTGCATAGTTCCTTTCTCAGAATTGTCGCACTAGATGTGACCTCATTTTTGAAATATTTTCAACATTTTCAAGTTTTTATTCCTAATTCTTGGGATTAGGTTTCTGATGGGATAGAAGATTTTGTTTCAGTTAATCGATTTTCATGAAAACCTCTTGTATTAAATCCAAGGTTGGAAATCATATCTTACACGGATTCACACAACTTTAAATCTTCTCTTCCTGATTATCAAAATAGGGATGGCCCTTAAATGATGAATTCATATTTTTTAAGTGATTTTGTGAACAATCAACTCCTTAACTCTATTGTGTATCTTTTGAAGATAATAATTTTCATTCTAACACAATCTATTATTTTAGTGTGAGTAAATGCTTAAGTGATTTGGTGGATAAAAACACTTAGGTTGATGGAGTAATTCCCTAATTTGATATTAATGTTCGATCTGATTTGGTACATGTTTATTTTATAAAATATTTTAGTCTTTTGTCAGCGTGTTCTCATTTTCCATTCTATTCTCACTGGATTTCTGAACTTGTTATACCAACAATCAATTTTAATCCTTTCAACCTTCATACCTATGATCAATTAGAAGGTGATAGTTCATTATATGTTGAAAAAGACATAAATGGGTTCGAAACTCTTCTTTCCATGGGTTTCATACATGAAACATATGGAGAGAAATATTTCACCATCTAAATCATTCGTGATATCTCTCAAACAAACTCATCCCTGGCTTTGAAATATGGAGGATCTTATGTGTTAACTAACAACTCTGATCAATTTACTAGCTTCATTAGTTATCATCCCACTAATAATGTTCCCACTTATATACCATATGATTCTTACTCGCTTACATCTATTTATCTCATAAAGCCCATAAATTCTTACAATTCGTCATCTAAACATTTAGATACTTGTCAAGATATTGAAGCACTTCAACTTTTGCTAATGGTCATGTTAGGTCCTCACAACCTTGACAAGATTTTCAAAAAGATAAAGTGATGTTTCCCTTGTAAGATTCTCTCCATATATCAATTGCATTTATTGAAACTTCATCTTCCCAAGAATTTTAGGGTTTTCAAATTGGTTTTTCAGATAACATGATCGAATCGCTTATTGGTTAGATGAATATTAATTGGCGAGCTTTGTTATTAGCAATAAGTTTCATTCATACCTAGTTCCCACTGAAAGTGAAAACAAAGACGAATGTATATTCGTGAAACACCTCCAAGGTATTCATATCCATTGTTTTGTCTATCGAGGTAGGATTGCAGCTTGGATAGAGAAATATTTAGAGGTACACTTTTATGTATATATGCAAAACTTTATTTTCTTGAGTAGGTTATTTAGGTAAACATTTTTGTTTCTACAAATTCTTTTGGATTGATATTAAACTCTTATATTTTTGTTCTTGTAGGTCGGGAACAACTTAAATGGATTCATTGGAAATTTGACATCACATAATCCTCACTTTGTAATTTACATAGATTGGCATTTAGCATTAGTTATGTTGTTGGGCATGGCCTAACTTGGTTGAAGTTTTGGGCAAAATACCGTGCAAGAGAAGGAGCGGACCGCACGGAGTTGGTGAAGATATATTCATCATGCAAACTTTTAGGGCTTTTGGGATGGGATAAAGCCCTTATTTTGTAATGGGTATTGGGTAGTAGTCATTATTTTATGGATCCATGGTATGTGGACCATGGTTTTTGTATAGATGAATTGTAAGGATATGTAATGCATTGTAAAGGATGATAGTAGAGGAAAGTAATGGAATATGATTGAGTCTTTGTATTCACATCTGTAGCCTGTAGTTTTGAATAAGCCTCTGCAGCTGAGTGCACAAAGACCTTTAGAGTCTACAACTGAGTGTGTAGACCACTTGTAGCTGGCTTCACAGGTTAGAGAAGTGAATGCAATTGAATATTTGTTTAATAAAGAAGAATTTTTTGCAAAGTATTGTATCTATGTATATGTTAATTATCTACTGTTATATATCTTATTGTGTATGTTTTTTACTTAATCATGCAAAGACCTGTAACATATATTGTTATGTGTTAGAGTTTATACGTTTCGGTAAACTGATCATCTGTGAAGTTATTATGCATGTAAAGTATAAGATTGATATATAGTAGAATTAAATACATGGTGCCATTTCATGGATATCCCTTCGATTGCGGAAAAATGGTTCTACAACCTCACATAACTACTTCGTGTGAGACTGCAACCTACTTGGAGGTTGTCGTTGAAATGGCTAGTAGTTGAGGGTCTTATTGGTGCACAACGCACTCTGAACCTAGCTTAAGGCCCCTCAAACCAACAAATGGTTCTGCTGTGTGGACTAAGATCTACTTAAAGGAATATGATTTGACATTCGTCAAAGAAAGAACCCCAGGAGTGCATCGAATAGAAAGAAAGAAAATTTGCAGAAAAGGAGGAAAGAAATTCGTGGTTATCTACTGAATCTTGGTTGTAGAGATATATCTTTGAAGATCAATATGAGATTTTCTTTTATTCCTTCCACATGAAATTGCTTGAGTGGATATCTATGTTAGATGAGTGTAAGAATTGTTTCAAAGGCAACAAACCTAAGAAGTGAACCCCTGATTTAATATAATGACTCAAGAGAATCAATAACAATATCTCAAGGATTGTTCATTTCTGGATCAATAGCATTTTGGGAGGATTTATAACTAAGTTCACGATCAACCAAATCATGTCTTATAGCTAATTTGAACAAAGATTCTTCAAAGGATCATGAGTTAATTTTTTAAATTATTTGAAGCTCTACATTAAATTGTTATTGTGTGAAAAAAGGATTCTACGGATGTAGTCAGATTAATGTTTGGGAAACGAAGAAATAAGTTGGAAGCAGGAGCTACGCTAAGTGGAAAACAATATAGAATACATCTAAAGAATTGTGTTGAGGCTGACTATAACCTTCTGTTGGGATTTGAGAATGAAGAAGAGATAAGTAACCCTACAACCTCGCGATAATCCCCTACCGATCCTGAAGGTGTGTCGAAGTCAAGGGTTGAAAAGAATGAGGGTGTCTTTGGCATTCCCCATACATCCACCCCTCTCACACCCCATTCCCCTCCTTATACTTCCCCTACACCTCCACGTCCACCTCCCTCTCCACCTAGCCTCTCGAAAAGAAAAATGGTTGACAACATTAAGCTACCTGCCTTTATATGACTGGGAATACAAGAACCTGTCTAGTTTGGTTTGTAGTTGATGCAGTATGGATGGAAAGATAGATTAATAATGATGATGTAAAAAAGGTGCCACTCATCACGTCACTCAGGGAGAGGGCACTGACATTGTATATGAAATACTCCATGAGTAATCCAAATGCTACATTTGATGAAATTAAGAAGGCCTTAGTAGCAAAGTTCAAGAAACCAAAATTAAAATTTGTTGAAAATAGCAACAAGAAATGCTAAAAATAGAAGTGCTAAAAATAGCACTGTTATAAATAGTAGTTTGGGTACCGGTGCTGGATTGAGCAATAAGGAATGAAAAATGGAAGTGCTAACAATAGCATTCTATTTTAGTAGTTCAGGATGGATTCCTATTTATAGTTAGTCCGTAGACTAAAATAGGAAGTAAAATTCGAATTTGATATTAACACCAGTTTGAAAATTAATTAATTAATTCATCTTGAGTTAATTAGTTAAGGAGAAATCAAACATGAATTCTATCTGAGAACATGCAACAGTTTATCTATTAATTGAGGAATTTATCCTTCAGTTAAAGAGGTAAGGATGAGTTCTAACTTGAGTTGTAATTAGTTGGCTCAATTAATTGAGTCAAGTCTAGTTATATTTGATTTAAACAGTTTGTCTAAATTAAGTAGGTTTAGCTAGTTAATGCATGCTTGCATTTAATTGTTGTACTTCAGATAACTAAAGATTCTCTCATTAATAACTAATGCATGTCAGTTCAGACAGAGGCCTAGTTGAGATCAAAGAAGGGATAATGTACTATCACTTGGATGAATTTTTTTCTATAAAAGAAACTCATCCATGGAGAAGGATTTATCTCCTTCGGGATTGTATAGTTGGATCAGAGGTTAGTGAGTGTGTGAAGAGGCCAATTCACACAAGTGGCTACAGTGGAACCCAATCAAAATTTCACAAAGAAATAGGAGGCTTGGATGGTAGACCAGAGGTTAGAGAGAGGCTCTTGACTGTCTATGAGAAGCAGAGGTATTGCAAAGAGAGCAGGATAGCTTTTGAGCTAATTCTTTTTGTAATACTGGCTATATTTCCACTTGTATAATAATACAGAGTTGGGGTTTTAGGACAAGGATTTCCCCTGGTATATATTCTCTGTTATGTGTGATTGAATTCTCCATATCATTTATATGTGTTCTTATTGATGTTGCTCATGTTCGATTAAGATTCCGCTAAATTGGTTGTAGACGTAGATCAAGTATTTTGCTTTAGTCTATTGCATTATCAGGTGATCTACAGGTGGGAAAATATAGATGGTATCAGAGCTAGCTGATTTGTAGAAAATTTCTACATGGTATCAGAGCACGAGTGATCAAGGGAGAACAATATACTGAGATGAGATTTCAAATTTTTTGTTTTGAGTCGAGAGTTTATAGAGCAGATCTGAAGATTTATGTACAAATTTTTCATAAAAATATAGTAGTTTTGGATTCCTTGTGGAAAAATACCCAAATTCAAAAAAATAATTGGGTGAATCGGAGTTCGGATGAGGGAGATATCGCTGATTTAAAATCAGCTCTTTTTCTAGAAAATTTGTGATGGCGGGAAATATGAAACAGATTGGTGTGCTAGCCAAGAACCTATATGCACTTGAGGTACAAGATGCATGAAAATCCTTGAGGAGCAAGGAAAAGGTTAGAGACTTGGTGGTTGAGAGGGAGAGTAGCTTACCTCTCAACATGCATACCTAGAAGAAGTCTCAGACAATTGTGGAGGAGCCACAATTAGAGATGTTGAGTGGAGACATAGTGGAGGCATCCACTCATTCAGAGGCCTTCAGTAGGGGAAAACTTCGTGCCAGATGGGCAGAGGGATCACATGTAGCCATACCTCCAGGAAGGAGGTGGGGCTATGTGGAGTGCTCGTCCTAAGGAGGAGGGGCAAGATCATTGAGGTACCCAACCTCTTTGATTCGCCTTTCCTATGGGAGCCCTGATGAGGAGTAGCAAGAATGAAATATTGGGTAGAGACTGATGCAGGTGGAGCGACAAGTAGAGGTACAGTGCAGGAATCCCAAGATAGCATAGAGCTAGCAGGCTGCAAAAATGCGAGAGGCACAAGTGTGTTGCACCAGTGCAGGATGGCATAGAGAGGTGTGCAACGATGTGAGATGTATGGATATGTTGCAGTAGCGCAGAGGCCAGAGAGGAAGCAGTTGTCAGTAGTAGGTAAATGTTCAACACTAGAGTATGGTTCTAGCCCAGCAAAGAGGTCAGTGGGGAGTTTTTTGTTTTTCCGAGAGGTGCTAGATCAACCACTCTTGCTAGAAGTGTTGCATACATAACATTCCAAAGGTGTAGGATTAGGTTCAAGTTGAAGCCTTTCTTGTTCAGAGGGAGTGTTGAAAATAGCAACAAGAAATGCTAAAAATAGAAGTGATAAAAATAGCATTGTTATAAATAGTAGTTTGGGTACTAGTGCCTGATTGAGCAACAAGGAATGAAAAATGGAAGTGGTAAGAATAACATTCTATTTTTAGAAGTTTAGGATGGATTCCTATTTGTAGTCAGTCCCTAGACTAAAACAGGAAGTAAAATTTGAATTTGATATTAACAATAGTTTGAGAACTAATTAGTTAATTCATCTTGATTTAATTAGTTAAGGAAAAATCAAACATGAAGTCTATGTGAGGACCTGCAATAGTTTATCTATTAATTGAGGAATTTATCCTTCAGTTAAAGAGATAAGGATGAGTTCTAATTTGAGTTGTAATTAGTTGGTTCAGTTAACTGAGTCAAGTCCAGTTATATTTGATTTAAACAATTTGTTTAAATTAAGTAAGTTCAGTTAGTTAATGCATGCTTGCATATAACTATTGTACTTCAGATAACTGAAGATTCTCTCATGAATAACTCATGCATGTCACTTTAGATAGAGACCTAGTTGAGATCAATGAAGGGACAGTGTACTATTAGTTGGATGAAGTTTTTCCTATAAAGAAAGCTCATCCATGGAAAAGTATTTATCTCCTTTAGGACTGCGTAGTTGGATTAGAGGTTAGTGAGTGTGTGAAGAGGCCAATTCACATAAGTGGTTGCACTGGACCCCAATCAAAATTGTGAAAATAAATAGGAGGCTTGGAGGGCACACCAGGGGTTAGAGAGAGGCCTTTCATTGTCTATGAGTAGTAGAGGAATTGCAAAGAGAGCAGGATAGCTTTTGAGCTATTTCCTTTTGTAATATTGGCTATACTTCCACTTGTATGATAATACAGAGTTGGGGTTTTATGCTGAGGCTTTCCCCTGGTTATATCTTCTATGTTATGTGTGATTGAATTCTCCATATCAGTTATATGTGTTCTTATTGATGTTGCTCATGTTCGATTAAGCTTCCGCTAAATTGGTTGTAGAAGTAAATCAAGTAGTTTGCTTTAGCCTATTGCATTATCAGGTGATCTGCAGGTGGGAAAATCTACATGGTATTAGAGCTAGCTAAATTGTAGAAAATTTCTACAGAATTGTAGTGTATCATAGAGCTAAAATAGATCAAACAAGCACCAACTGAATCTATGTGGGAATTGTATCAACGATTCACGGTTTTGATGGGTCAAGTGAGCTTTGAGATACACCCACAACAACATAAGGAATGGTTGATAGTCATGTTACTGCCACATATTAGGTTACCATTGACACATTAGAAGATCAGGACACAAGTTGAAGCATTGGATATTATGATGAAGTTGGATGTCTCTCCAGTTCGAGATACTCATGCATAAGTACAATAGATACAAAATTAGCTAGCTACGTTCACCTTGGAATTGCGGGACCTAAAGAAAGGTAAATAATTGACACTAGAAAGATGAGAAGTATGGTGTATGAAGTGCAAAGTGAAAGGTCATTATAAGGATCAATGCCCAATATTTAGACATTATATTGAAAGTGGAGCACCTCATCTAGTAAATCCAGGTCAGTGGTGTGAAACTTGTACGATGCCAACTCAACATTTCTCTGAAGACTACTATCTATTACATAAATATATACACACCCTGAAACAATTATTTTGTAACTTTTGTAGATCAGTAGGCCATGATGAGAAAAAATTTTGAAGTTGTGACTTAATGATGGAGTGCATTGTTGATAGTTACAGACTACAAGCTAAAGGACATGCACATGAAGAGCAAGGCCAACATGCTGGATGAGCAAGATTTCAAGGATGAAGACAAGGTCAGGGACAAGGAGCTGGTTGAGGATGAGGCCAAATTATCTGCTATAAATGTTGGCAAGAAAGACACTCTTCGAGAGACTATTAGAACCCAATGTCAACCTGAAATTACTGTAAGGATTTTAGTCATGTCATAGAAGAATGCCTCGTCCTCATTATGAAGATGCAAGAGAAAATAAACTAGGATCCTATAGAGAATGCCAAATGATGACCTTTGAGCCAAGAGAATATCAACTATGCATTGACATTGTAACAAGAAGTGGAACCGCGACTAGGAATGATAAGGCCAATGGAGATAAGGAAGATGAAGCCACATGGATAAAGAAAACCATTGAAAAGGCTCTTGTATTTGATATCTTGAAGGGAAATTATGGGGGTGAGGTGAAGCTTTATGGATGATGGGGCCTTAACCTCTATGGTGCAACAGACTCAGAAGGATAACCATGAAAGAGTATCGGTTGTGACACAAGAGGTGGATCCAAATGTTTTGAAGTCTTTTTTATAGATTTCGATTAAGCTGTTGAGGAATTGGAAGGTTGTGGAGGTATTACAGGAACTAATAGACTCTTGTACTTCTAGGGAGGTACCACAAAGTGAGATGCGCATAGTGAATAATTTGCATAGACACAAGAAGAAAACAAGGAAATAAATGAGGCTTACAACACATATTAGAGAATATGACATGGATCATGTTATCCTAGATCTAGGATCTGATGCCAATGTCTTGCCAAGGAAGGCCTAGGAATTGATGGGCAAGCTGAAGCTACAATGGTCTACTATTCAATTGAAAATCGAAAATCAACATAAGATGTTATCCCTTGGAAGGTTGTTTAATGTCAGAGTGGACATTGACAGAGTACACACTACCATAGACTTCAAAGTGATTGAGATAGTAGATGATAGTAATCCTTACCCTGTGTTACTTGGATTAGATTGAGCATTTCAAAAAATGTATATAATTAATATGAAGAAGAGGAAAATGATATTCAAAAGCAATAAATTGAGGGTTATTGTTCCATTAGATCCATCAAAAGGGATGAGGTATATAGAGCCTACTAGAGATGAATATAACATGAATGACATTGATAACCTCTATTAGATCATGACAAAGGAAGAAGAAGGAATCAATACCATTACGTATGGAAAGTTTACCTGGGAGTAAGATAATTCCTATACCTCGGATTCATAAAAATAATTGGGGAACTGGTAGAACATATTGCATGAAGTGTCTACAAGGTGATGTGTCACCAAAGTAGTGTGTTGCATGACAACTGAGGTACCTGATTTACCATTATATGATGGTTTGGGTGATGTAAATACTTTCTTTAAATATTATTAAAGGAGGGTACTAGAATGTCAGATACTGATAGCACTAAATCAAGTGTTGAGGGCTACACCTGCTAGATGGTGGGGTACCCATAATAAGAATATAGGAGATTGGTAGAAATGTAGAAGGTTGGTGTGGATAAGATTTGGACAAGTAGAGACAGACCTCATAGACAAGTATGATGGAAAAAATGATCCTAGAGACCATATATAACTCTTTATGGTAGCTTGGAGAGAAATTCTGCAAGAAGAATGGATACATAGTTTCATCCAGACCCAGGAAATGATCCCTAAGAACTAGTATTTCGAAATTGAACATAGACATGGCACTGATAGCTGGGTGGAAATGGTGGATGGATTTGTGATTAAATTCAAATTTTAACATGACTATCGACATATAGATGTAGCGTTGAATATAGTTAAGAAGAAGATTTTTGAAAACAAAGTTCCAGTTATCTGGAACTTGATTGGGCTATGCAGATTCGAAATGTGATGGAATGTTATAACCTCACTGCATAAGATGGTGAAGATCCTCACAACATTGATATGAAAGAGATAGAGGGACATCACAAAGAGAATGGACCTGATATAGATATGGTAGATACACTGCCACTGAAAATGAAGAAAGTAAATATAGCAACAAAAGTTGAACTGAAATAAGTGACCATAGAAATTACTGGGATGATGACACTGTCAGAAAGATAACAAATTTGTTGCATGAATACTAGGAGCTGTTTCCCTCTAAATTTTAAGATATGGAAGACATCCAAGGGAATTCAGGAGTTATGAGGATTCCTCTGAAGCTTGATGTGAAGCCTATTAAGCAGAGGCTTAATAGAATAAACCCAAAATACAGGTAAAAGGTAAAAGAATAATTGGACAAAATGTTAGCCATGGGGATAATTGAACATGTTGAAGAGTTTGAATGGGTAAGTCCCATGGTAGTTTAGGAGAAGAAGGTGAAAGCAGAAATTAGGATTTGTGTGGACTTGAGGAAGTTAAATGATACATGCCTCCATGACCCTTTTCTCACCCCATTTATAGATGAAGTGTTGGATAATGTAGGAGGACAAGAGGTTTACTCTTTTACATATGGCTTCTCAGGGTATCATCAGATCATAATCACACTGGAAGATAGACATAAGACAACCTTTTTCATAGCATGGGGGTCCTATCAGTACATAGTAATTCCTTTTGGGCTGGAGAATGCACCTTCCATTTTTTCGAAAGTAGTATTGTAGCTTTCAAAGAGTACATACACAAATTTCTAGAAGTTTACTTCGACGATTGGACAATATTTGGGCTATTAAAGAAGCATGTGGAAAGGTTGAGGTTGATACTAGATACATGTAGGTAGTATCAGATATCGTTGAACCTAAATAAGTTCATATTCATGTGGTTTGTAAACAAGGATTGATGGTAGATGCAACAAAGATTGCAGTCATTGTGAACCTACTAGCACCAAAAACAAGACAACTGCATACTCCGCTAGGACACACTGATTACTACAGGAAGTTTATAAAAGGATATGTACATATAACTGTGCCAATAGAAAATTTATTGAAGAAGGATGTGACCTTCCAGTGGGATGAAGAATTCTAGAAGACCTTGGATGTGCTGAAAGAAAAAATGGTAACTGTGCCATTTCTAGTTTTTATGGATTCAAAGAAAGAATTTCATATGCATGTTCATACATCTTGCATACCTTTAGGAGTAGTACTAGAACCACTGGAAGTAGAGAATATTGATCATTCCATTACATTTACAAGAAGGAATATCTCTAAGGCAGAAAAGAATTACAACACGACAGAAAGGGATGGTTTACCTATGTTGTATACACTACAGAAGCTTAGGCATTACTTGTTGGGTGGCCACATTAAGATGTTCAAAAATCACTCTGTGCTAAAATATTTGGTAAATAAGCATGTCTTAGGAGGAAATATTTTTCGATGGTTGTTATTATTCCAAGAACATGACTTTAAATTTATAGTGACACTGAGAAGAATGAATGTTGGGCTAGATCATCTATCAGGCTAGACACGGGAAAAGAACCTACAAGTCTTGAAGAGAACCTGCATGATGCACAACGTTTTCAATTAAATTCTGAGATGATCACTTCATGGCTATTATTTTTTTTTTGTCCATAGGAATGGCACTAGCGAAGTACAACACAATGAGAAAGAAGGAATTGGTGGTTCGAGCAGCTGACTTGTCGCTGATTGTGAGACACTTGTATAAAATGGAGCAGGATGAAGTACTACACACATACATCCCTGAAGATGAAAGAAAAAACTTGTGACAGAATCTCATGTAGGAGTCACAGGTGGGTATTATGCAGGAAACGCCACTGCGCAAAAGATTCTGATATCTTGGTTATGGTGGCCGACTATGCATAAGGAAGCAAAATATTTTTGTTAAGAATGTGATGTATGTCAAAGGATAGGAAATGCATCCAGAAGAGATGAAATGCCACTAGTACCCAAGGTGACGTTGCAGGCTTTTGATAAATGGGAAATTGGCTATGTTGGACCAATCAGTGCACTAGGGAAAAAGAATGGTGCAAGATATATCGTCACCAAAAAATATTATTTGACAAGATGGGCCAAGGCGAAACCAATAAAGGGTTGCAACACAAAAACTACTCCGAAGTTCATTTTCAAGTATATATTGTCTATATTTAGTTGTCCAAAGATCTTGATGAGCGACCATGGGATGCATTTTTTGAATAAGATGATTGAGGCACTAACTGAGGAATTACAAGTTGACCATTAGAGGAGCACTCCCTATCATCCTTAGGCAAATGGGATAGTGGAAGCTTTCAATAAGATTATGGAGAATTCATTGACCAAGGTGTGTGATGTAAACAAAGATAACTAGGACTTAAGGATTCCAATGGTTTTGTGGGAATACAGAATGCGATTCAAGAAATTGACTGGGTAGACATCTTTCGAGTTGGTAAATGGACAAGAAGCATTTGTGTGAGTGGAATAAATTTTTCCAAGTCTAAGAATTGTAGTCATCACAGATATGGCAGACTTTGACATGATGAACGAGAGAATGTTGTAGATACTAGCTCTAGAAGAAAACAAATTCATAATAGGATTCCATTAGTAGGTGAAAAAAGCAAGGGAGAAACCCTAGCATGAAAGGCACATCAAGAAGAAGATATTTCGTGAGGGGGATATTATATTATTATATGATAGTAAGTTTGTGAAATTCCTAGGAAAATTTGAACACATTGGTTGGGGCCATATATCATTAAGAACATTACATATGATGTTGTTGTTCAGCTCGCAAAGTTAAATGGCTAGATGATTCCAAGACAAGTGAATGGTAGTATACTAAAAATATACAGGGATGATTATGGCCCTAGACTGTCGCATTGAAGAATGAAGGGAAGGAAGTCTTAGTGCCACCTGCAGCTGAACGTTGGCATGAGAATATAAACTACTCTGAAGGAAGGGACTTCACCAAAGGAATATTGTTGCGTGATACTTAGGAGTATGAAAATTTTTGTTGGAGCTATGAAGAGGAAGAGGTGATTGTGCCAAAAGGTAATTTAGATGAAGCTAGCAAAAATATGACTATTCGAAGGAAAAAGGCACACTGTTAAAAACAAATTACCATTGAAGGGATCAGGAGAAAAGAATTTATGAAGCACAAGTAGATGTATCTAACCCAGACTTGCATTAATGAACCAAATCTAGAGCTAATCATTAGTCTGGGAATTTAAAATTGTTATGAAAATTGCATCTCAAGCCACATTTGACACCTTCTTTCCTAAGAGAGATCAGAATTTGCGCCAAAGCAAACAAGAGCTATTACATGTCTTAGAGGAGAAGGGAAGAGTTGGTCAGAATTTTTAAGAAAAAAGGGCTATCTAGTATCATGGGGTCCAAATTAGCAAAGACCACAAGAGAAAATGTACCTATGGCCCCGACGCGCTTAAGGTAGCCAAGGAAGGTGCCATAGGGACTACTGTAGTTGCAGCCACAAAAGAGACAAGAGAAGAGAACAAACAAGGTCTTTGCACTAGAATTGAGAATGTCACCATGGAAGAACACGCATAAGGAAGTGCAGTAGAAGAACGTGGAGGATAGGGGGAAAAGCCCATGTAGAAAGGAAAGAGACCGGTGCAGCAAGAGGGACCTTAGTAGGTCCACAACAATGATGAAGAAGATAAGTTTCACAAGAAGGAGACAGAGGGTGTGGAGATTCCCTCTATTTTCCCAGCGTACATGCCACCGTGAAAAGTAGGTGCAAAGCATGTTAAAGAGCCAAAAGAAGGGAAATTTGCTACTTATAAATATTTTTTCTTAGAAGAGGTGCCTTTTGAAGGAGAAGTGTTGGCGAATATTGCCCAACTAACATTGGAAGAATAGGATTTCAATGACAGAGGAAAATTCTCGTAATTTGAGCCCACTAGGTACCTGAAGAAATTCAACTACCCGAAGAGCAGTGTTATAAGATTAGAGCCACAAAAAGGGGTTGCTGGAGTGCAGAGAGGAGGAATTTTAAACATATTGAATGTGCCACACTTCAGTCAAAGCCCATTCAATACAATCTGTGTGCATCATCTCCTCACACTAGTGTGTGATGATTGCATTTGGTTATGGATGAGGATCCTGATTGATGAGATACTCATCAGAAAAATACCAACGCTTCCATATCAAGGAAAGGACCCTAAGGATGAATTCATGGTAAAAACAAAGACAAGGATTTGGCCCAAATGATGAAAGAAATGTTTGGGTTAGTAAAGAAATCTCACAGATACGAGATAAACTCCATTGAGGATTAGGGTGTGCACTTCACCACACAATAGTAGTGTGATTGGAAGAATAGCGCAATGGAGGTGTCTGATTCAACTAGGCTTCTTATCTATGTAAGGAGACTTTAATGGATTGCAGGGAGACACAGAAGGAAAGACCTTCCACAATTCCTAGTTGTTTATTCTTATTGCACTTATTGCATAAAAGGAGCCAAAAGATTCTAAATTTATGACTGTTGAGGTGGATGGATACGAAGCAGTGAGGAATGATTCACTATAGTTTACAAAGGAGACATCGCACACAATAAAGAACAAGATGTCCTTTGTAGTTTTGGTGATGGATTTACATATACTGGTGAATCAATATCTGAGACTATTATAGCCAAGCTAAAATTGGATTACGAAGTGAAGATGTCAAAGCTACAAATAAGGTTGCCACCAAGTACATCACCAAGGGTTTGGAATCTAAGACAAAGGGACCTCAATGCAACATTAAAATAAATATATGATATGGTGGAATATTATGGGAAGTTTCTCAATGACACAATGCAAATTTGTAACTCGCTGCAAGAGGACCCAAACATCTTGAAAATTGAGGAGGAAATGCAAGCCAAGAAGAAGTGATGTGATGAGATCCTGACAACTATGGAAACTTTACTAGTCTTGGAGAGGCTTGCCAACATTTTTGAAGGAAATAACCTTCATATGCAAATAGATGATCTGCGAAGGAAAGCAAAAATATTTCAGCGGAGGACTCAGCCATGGTAGGAGGAAGCCGTGGAAATTTTGAAGGAAGTAAATGAACAGTTGAAGGAATTAAATAAAAGGGAAGTGGAGATACTGCAAAATAGAATTAGCCCTACTACAGAAGATCTTTTGAAGGAGGCACAGCAGGAAGAAACGTTGATGGAAGAAGCACTCCAACATTACAATGTAGTATATAATGGGATTGCAACAAAGATCAAGGGAATCAAGGTTGAGTGACTTGGGATGACTCACAGGTGAGTGTTGGGGGCCTCTTAGGCATGGCCCAACATGGTCCAGGTTTTGGGTAAAATATCCCGTGAAAGGAGCAGACTGCGTGGAGCTGGCAAAGATATATTCATCGCACAAACTTTTAGGACTTTTGGGATGGGATAAAGCCCTTATTTTGGAACGGGTATCGAGAAGTAGTAGTTTTTTTATGGATCCATGATCTTTGGACCGTGGCTTTTATATCGATGAATTGTATAAAAGGATATGTAATTCTTTGTAAAGGATGATAATAGAGGCAAGTAATGAAATATCGTTGAGTCTATGTATTCACATCTTTAGTCTATAGTTTTGGATAAGGCTCTATAGATAAATGCTCAGAGACCTTGAGGAGTCTGCGACTAAGTGTGTAGACCACCTGCAGCTGGGTGCGTAGGTTAGAAATGTGAATTTAATTGAATATTTGTTTAATAAAGAAGAAGTTTTGGTGAAATATTTTATATTTGTATATGTTAATTGTCTACTGTTATGTATATGATTATGTATGTTTTTTACTTAATTATGTGAAGGCCTATCAGATATATTGTTATGTGTTAGAATTTATGAATTTCTGTAAACCAATAATTTGCACAAACTTATTATGCATGCGAAGTTATAAGATTGATATACATTAGAAGTAAATACATGGCCCTAAGTTTGGCCAATTTAGTGTCCTAAATTGCTCTACATAAATTATCAATCCGGGTATCATAAACTGATGAAGTGTACTACACTATTTGTGCTAGATAACCCTTCTTACTTCATTGTTTTTATGTTTTATGTTCCTTTAGGGGGTTTTGGTCCTTTAATTCCTAATGATTTACAATGTAAATTATCAGAACTAAATCTAACTTTCATAAATACTGCTCAAAATCTAAAAATGAAAATAGAGCTAAGAAGGATTTGGAAGCAAAGCTAAGAAAGAAATGAAAGCAAAGTTTCCATTCTTATTTTATCATTATTTCCAAATCATGAATTAAAACTGAAAGTGAAATTTGCAAATGATGTCTAACTAATTACAGAAATAAAACTAAATGAAATACCTGGTTACTCTACCTCTCAATTTTGGGAGAAAGTCTCCTTGGCATGACATTTGAGCAATTTTGTACTTCATTAATCTAAGAGAAAGCAAATACAGAGATGCATAAATAACTCATTGCATAGATGAAATGTTCAACCACTTAGTTAGGGATGTATTATCGACTTGAAGGGTTTTTAATAAACATTCATTAACACCATGAGTTACCAAACTAAAAATCAAATGGAAAAGACAATAAATGACTCTGATCAGTTTAATTGAGAATTTAAACTAGCAAAACGGAGAATGAAGTAAACTATCCAACAGTGTATCCTTATCATTCTTTAATCCTGCTCTCATCCTGAAACAAGGTTAGTTTTTAATTGAAGAAAAAATATTACACCATTGAGTTCTATCTCCTAAACTACTGATAAAAGTTAAAAAGAGATCAAGCTAATGGAAACTGCTCTAAATTATAAACACTGTTAATAAGAAAATGATGGAAATTGCATTATAAACATTGTTAGTAAGAAAATGATTATAAACATTGTTTTAGAAATAAAATGATGAATTTACAATTAACAAGAAGAAGAAAAATAGAATGAAATGAAACCTTATTTAGTGGAGGGGCCCTCTGCAACTGATTAAGCTAAACTTGCTTAATCAACTCCAAGAAAACACTTTTAGATGTTCATAAAAGCATGCGGTCTTCTCATATTAAAACAAGGACACAAAATGCTCAGAAATTACAGAGTCTAGAACTTCGATTTCACAATAAAACTAGTACTATTAGTACTACGTGCTTTGGTCCTTTACACAGGTATTTATAAGAGAAAACATATAATTGTTTGTGGAGAAAAGCATGCTACAACCAAACACGTAGAAGACAAATATACGGAATTTATTCCTAAACTGTTGGAGACATAAATCCAAGACATGGTGGTTGTTGGATTCATTTGTATAGGTGGTTGTTGGAGTCCGTAGGTATAGGTAGTTGCTCCAAATAACACTTCCCATCACTATGAAACACATTAATTTAGCACAAAACATAGTTCTATTACCTTCGGCCTCTTTGTGTTTGAATTATCCATTGACCGCAGTTTTATGCCATCTTCTTTGTCTACCTGGGCTGAATGAATGGGACAGGGTCCATGTCATGATGATTTCCAAGCTACCCATGTGGCTAGTTTGACCCTCTGACACTTGGAACCTGTTAGAGCATGAAGGTAGCTACGGAACAGCCGATTAGCTGTAGAATAGGCTGCATTCCATAGCTAATATACAAAAATCTATTCGAACAACAAAGCATAAAAGCATAACATGTAAATCACTAAATGTCCTCCTCAAGACAGTATATACCAGTCACTCGTGATGAGAATGAATTTTTCTTATGGAAAAAAAATGAAACGGAATGAGAAGAGTTGCTAGGGGAAGAGTAATTTTGAGGCTCAACATACCCCCACTACAAAATCATTGCATGCACCCATGAAATTTTCAAAAATGTGAAATTCTTTCTCATATTGCATCTGTTCTGACATCTCTTCCAGCACATCCAACTTCCTTTTATTACTTCTCCTTGTACTGACTACCATCTTGGGCTTCTTCATATGAAGTCTGTATTTGTGGTTGATAAGTGTTCTGCTCAACTTCATATTTTTCCTCTTTAAATTCCTATTCTTCTTGTACTATAATCCTAGGTGCAGCATTTTGTTGTCTTGAATGGCTCTATCTAGCTTGTTCTGTTCCCTTAAGGTTTCATTTTCTTTTTGAATGTGCTTGTTCAAAATCTCTAACTCAAAGATTTCTTGTTTGAGAGAGCTAGTTAGAGGTTCTTGTGGATTAACATGTTGCTTTAGATTCAATGAGGATCCTAGATCCATTGAGGTATCCTTTTTCTATAATGACTCTATGTAGTCATAGATTTGTTGCTGTACTAGATCTATGCCAGGAGAAGCTCTACTTGTTCTACCTTCAAAATTCTGTGGAGGAGAGTTTTTTGGACTGCGTTTAGGTGCAATGTCGTCATGAGATTGAACTAGGGTTTCTTCCTCTAAGTTTATGAATTGTACTTCTTTTGATTTTACCTTCTTTACCTTACCTCAGAGTCAAGAGATCCTCCTCAGGTTTTGGAAGCTTATGGTTTCTTCTCTTGTGTCCTTCTTCCTCTTCCCTATCTCCTTTTTTTTCTTGATTTTCTCCTTAATCTTGGTTAGTCATTTGAAGAGTAAGTTTTCATCTTCTTATGGTGATGAAGGTTCAAGAATGTATTCATTGATTTCTTTAGCTCTCTCTTCCATTTTTCCTTTCTATTTAGTCTGCTTCCTAACCTCCTTTTTAGAAGTTGTCTCTGCATCATTAATGTTGATCATTCTCCTCCTACTTTTCTTAACATGACTCTGCTCAAGTGACTCTAAAGTGTCCTGGAAAACATTTATTACCAGGATATCTTCCCATGTATCCCCTACACTTTTCAAATGGAATTCAATTAGTATTTTCATTAATCCATGATGATACATAGTTGTTTCTATGGATTCAATTTTCTTTTGGAAATTTGTAGTCATCCTTCTCAGAATGTTTAGAAGGAAGAAGGGAAGGTTGATGGTTCCATTTTATAAAAATTCATTAATAAGCGTGTATGGTAAACATACATAAACCCAAATCTTCCTTCACATGTAATGAATTTTTGCAATAGCAACAACATATTACTCCATTTGTTCTTGAATGCTGAGATAGGAATTCCCTTCCTAAATATTGTAACATCCATACCTAAGTTTCTAAGGATAACATTCCAAGACTCACCATGAAATCCCTTGGTTTTAAACCATCTTCCTCCTTGTCTCAGCAGCTCTGTTGCTTCTTCTATGAAGGATTCTGTGACTGCAAATTTTATATCTCCTATTTCCACTTCTATGCCATCAAATGACCTTGCAAAAGACTTGGTAATTTCCTTGTGGTAGCCTTCAAATTTCTCAATAAAATTTAACCATCCGGCCTTCTGTAGCATCCATTTAAGCTATGGATACCCCTCCATATACTTTACCCCTACGGGCTCTGTCTTGCCAATAAGCCCCATATCCCCTATTTTCGGTTAATCTTCAAAATTACTCTTACTGTCTATAAAACGAGTGTTATTTAAGAAATGGAATGACTATGTGTATGGAAATGGAATGACCACGTATATATGAAAATGGAAATACTGTGTGTATATGAAAAATGGAATGATTGTGTATATAGAAAATGGAGAGACTATGTATATGAAAAGACTGTGTGAATATGAGAGATATACTTAAGAGTTTGCATGTAATAAATAGATAGTAAGGGTTTATACAGTCGTAGATAGGTAGGTCACATCATGTTCTTGATTGTTAACAAGTGGATTTGTGGAGGACCATTTGAGTACAGGTTATGGAGTTTGAAGCAGAGATTTGTTATGAAGGAATCATTGAGAGTGTTTGTCATTAACGATGGAAGATATGGGAGAGACATAGTGGCGGTTAAATCAAATGATGGTTGATTAAGGAGACATGTGATTATACATACTATACAAACTTATGTTTTCAAATTGATTTTTGAAATAAATTTTTTTATTTACCTTTGGAACCTTTACCTTTCACTTGCTAATTTTTTTGATGTTGATCCACAGGTACCTTCAGCATGATTGGTCTTCAAAAATTGATTTTTCTTCAATTCCCTACATACATGATTTTATTATGAGTTGTACACTTGTGCCTGAACTAATAAACAAATTGTAGCTGCAGAATTAGATTAGCTGCAGAATAGAATCAACTGCAAAACGTGAAACATAAAGTGAAATATAGCTTATGGATCATGAATGAAATGGAAGTCGCTATGTAAGTGAAATGAAATGATATGTAAACAAGATGATAAATGAAATGAAGATGGAGTGAAAAATGTAAAAGGAAAAAATGAAAAATTTATTGATGAAATATGACAATGGGATAAAGTGAAACTGCAAAAATAAAAGGAGTGAGGTGAGATGAGATTATGAATTTTGTAGACTCTAAACTACAGAGTGACTATAGCTTTTTGTCACTACTTATTGCAGAAGGAAAATGGAAAATATAGGGTGTCAAAAGCCTTTGATTTTCACCCCTGTATTTTCTATATAAGTATGCCAATCAAATGATTGGTTTTCAACCTTATACAATATAATATTATATATATATATATATATATATATATATATATATATATAATATATATATATGAAAAATAAAGGTTAAGTTACTGGAGAAGAAGAATTTCTTCTTCACTAGCTTCATTTCAGAATTGTCCTTGGAAAATCTTAATGAACTCCTCTTTTGAAATTGGTTGCTGATATATCTTTAATCTATGACCATTCACAAGAAGAGGAGTTTTACTTTCATATATTGTTCTTATCCTAACTGCTCCATTACTAAATTTTTTTTCAATCTCATATGGCCCAAGCCAATGAGTTTGAAGCTTCCCTTTAAAATCTTTAAACTTTGAAACAAACAACAGCTCCCAATCTCCCACTTGAAACCTCTTGCCCTTGATATATTTGTCATGCCATTTATCCCTGTTTTGTTGGACTGTAATAGTCCTTTGAACTGCCTCTTGCCTGATCTCATCAAGTTCATTTTATTGCTCCAACCTATGCTTCTATGCCTATGATAAATCTAGTCCCAATTGGATTGCCATCTTAAAAGTTCTGATTTGGAACTCTATAGGGAACAAAACTTGTTTCCCATAAAAAAGTTCATAGGGTGTATGTCTTGTTGTGTTCATCCATGTATTTCTGTAGGCCCATAATCCCAATCTCTTCTATGTAAATGCACAACCTTGGTGACAATTCTTTCTATCACTTTATTTGTAGATTCATTTGCTTGTCGATGATAGGGAGTAGATTTCCTATGTTTGATCTTGTATTCTTCCGCAAGTCCTTCCACCATGTTAGATGTAAATTGAGATCCCTAATATGTCACAATTTCTCTTGGAACACCAAAACGAGTGAAGATGTCCTAAAAAGGTAAATTAACTACATATTTTTCATTAGCAAAAGGTAATTCTTTGGCTTCTACCCATTTAGTGACATAATCAATGCATACTAATATATACTTCTTCTGCTTAGATAAAGGATTAATTGGCCCAATAAAATCTAAGGCCCACTTTTCAAAAGGTTCGATGAGTACCTAAATTTGTAATGGAATTTCATTTGAGGGACTAGCTTTCCCTACCCTTTGGTAACTACCACATCTCCTGACATATTCTTTAGCATCTTTGAAGATGGATGGCCAATAATATCCTAAAGAAAGGATTTTATAAGCTTTCCTCTTGTCAGCAAAGTTTCCACCACATGGCTCATCATGGCATGCCTTAAGAATCTCAGGCATTTCATCTTCCCTCACACACCTTTTGATCATAAGATCTAGGCCTATTTTATACAATTCGTTAGTGATCCATGAATATCTTGCACTTTCCTGAATAATTTTTCTTTTCTCTATAGGAAACAAATGTGAAACTAACTTTCTTGTGACAAAATAGTTAGCAATACCTACAAACCAAGGAGTTTGAGTAGTTACTACAAAAATATATTCATCGGGAAACTTATCTTCAACCGGAGAATCTTCTTTGGTATTCTGAATCTGGGACAAGAAATCAGCAACTATGTTTTGTTTTCCAAGTCTATCTAGCATAGTACTGTTGAATGCTTGTAAAAGTAAAAGCCATCTTGTGACTCTGCCATTAGTAGTAGGTTTATTCATTAAATATCTAATTTTAGAGTGATTTTTATTAACAAAGATTTCATAACCTATTATGTAGTGTCTGAACTTGTTAATTGCATGAACAACAACTAAAAATTCCTTTTCAGTCACAGTATAATTTAACTCAGTGGGAATCAAATTCTTACTTGTATAATAAATGACATAAGGAATCAAATATTTTTGTCCCAATACAGCTCCGAGAGCCATATCTGACGCATCTGTTGAAATATGGAAAGGGAGTTTACAATTTGGACCTCTTAAAATGGGTGCTTCAGAAATTTTTGTTTTTAAGGTTTCAAATGCCAATTGGAAATCAAAATTCCAATTGAATTCACAATCTTTGGTAAGCAATTTGAAGAGTGGGGATGATATTTTAGTGAAATTTTCTGTAAACCTTCTATAGTATCTTGTAAATCCTAGAAAACTTCTAACATCCTTTTGGCAATTTGGAATTTATAATTTAGAGATGAACTCAAATTTATATTTTTCAACTTTAATCCCATCTCCCGAAATGTGATGTCCTAAAATAATACCTTCTGTAAACATCATAAAAAAAAATTCATGGCTTAGTGAAAGGTTTGTTTCTTTACATCTTTTAAGAACTTTTTCCAAATTTTCCAAAGCTTCTTCAAATGTATTCCCATAGACTGTAACATCATCCATATATACTTCTACACAATCATGTATTAGATCAAAAAAAACCCGTAGTACTGCTCTTTGGAATGTTGCAGGTGCATTACATAACCCAAAAGGAATTACTCGGTAGGCATAAGTTCCCCATGGACAAGTAAATGTGGTTTTATCTTGATCTTCATGAGCTACCTGAATCTGATTATAACCACTAAAACCATCCAAGAATGAGAAATACTTCTTACTTTCTAATGTATCTAACAGTTGATGTATAAAAGGCAAAGGGAAATGATATTTAAGGGTTGCTTTATTTAGTTCTTGATAATCAATGCACGCCCTCCATTTACCATTATTTTTAGGCACAATTACCAAGGAGAAACCCATTGGCTATTTGAAATTGCGTAAATGCAGTTTACATTGAGTAATTTTTGGAGCTCTTCTTTCAGAATCTCCCTAAGATTTGGATTCATCCTTCTCTGAGGTTGTCTGATAGATCTACAATTTTCCTCAATGTATATGTGATGGATACAAGTCTTAGGATTAATGCCTTTCATGTCCATATATTCCCATGCAAATGTAGCAGAATGTTTTTGTAATGTTTTGATTAGCTCTTCTTGTTGTAGTTTCTCCAAGTTTTTGTTTATGCTCAATGTCCTACCTAGAAAATATTCAATTGCAGAGCTACCAAAATCTACCATAGAATAGAGAGACATCTTCCTGACAAATATTCAACATTACATTTTTCTTGAAATTGCTCATAGTCATATTCTGAAGATGATTCGAAATTTTCAAATGTATTTAAAATTTGACTATCTTCACTAATATCTGAAATAGTAATGAGACGTTGAATATCACCTTCATCATCAATCCATTATTTTTCATCTATTTTTGTGATTTCTTTTCTTGGATGATATACAATAAATTTCTTTGTTGAATTACCATAAAAAATATACATGTCACCAGATCTACAGCTAATAAAAGCATCAAATATGGCCAGCCAAGCTCTTCCTAATATGAGTGGATATCCTCCCAGATTTTTCTTGGGATTTAAGATCATCAAATCAATAGGGTATTCCCAAGAATCTAAGGATACTGAAATATCTTCTAACAATCCATCTGGTTTGATTATTGATCTATCTGGTAGTTGCAGTATGGTAGGTGTGTAGAGAAGATTAGGAAGCTTGAGCTGCTCCATAGTTTGTTTTCTCATGATGTTTATTGCTACCTCTAAGTCAATCAATGTATTTGGAATTTCAATTCCATTGATATGTGTTTCCATAATTCGACTTCCCGGATCCACATATTTTTGTATGGCAATTGTTTCCATCATTATGTTTGCAATTTTTCCTACCAGGTGAATCCTTTTTGTTTCCCTTTTTTTTCTTCTCGGTTTCTTTATGCTCAACTCCTTTATTGTTTTGGCTAGAATTGGAATTTCTTTAATGGCTTGTAGCAAAGGTATTTTGATACAGACATTCTTTAATTCATCTAGAAAACCATAATTGGGCAACATAATCTGCATTTCTATTCCTCAACCAATTTGTAATCTTTTAGGAAAAGGAGGTGTAGACGTAGATGTTGGTTGCTCATTAATAGGAGTTGTGTTCACTGATTTTTTTTTTTTTTCTTTTTCAATGATTTGGTTTTGGAGAGATGTTCCCTCAAAACCTTAATTGATCTTTAGAGAATCTTCCTTAGAACTATCTTGTTCTTGAATAACTATAGAAGTTCTTTCATTTTCTAATATCCTACCCGATCTTAGTTGAACAACATTAATATATAAAGGAGTAATCACATAAGTTGGAAATTGTTGTCCTTCTACCATGTAAGCATTCTGAGGGTTTTTATTGTTGGGGTTTGGTAATGGTTGGGAAGGTATCTGATTTGGTTTCTACTAAAATGGCAGTAAGAGTTGAGGATTTTGGTTTTGTTGTGGAGATTGTTGTGAAAATGGTAATGAAAGTTGAGGGTTCTTATTTTGAAGTTGTGGCTGTTGATTTTGTTGTTGAATGTGTGGGGGAGGATAATTTTGATATGATGGAGGATATTGATAATATTGAGAAAATATCCCATAACAATTTTGTACTCCTTGTGCCCACATTTGAGATTGAGATTAAGGTTGAGGCTGAGGCCAAGGTTGAGACTGAGATTGAGGTGGAGGAAAAGGTTGCTGCCAAGAATTCTAATTTGATGGGGACTGAAGATACATTTGATTGTTAAATCCCTGATTTTCTAGCCCTTTCCAAGGTCTTCTAGCAACAAATCAAAGAGGTTCTACAGAATTTTGGACCGTTTCCTCTTGAAAGATAGCCTTAAGACCTAGAATTGATGGACAACCCTTGGTCTCATGGCTTCCTAAGAAAATCATATGAGTTTCTACAACTTTTTCATCTAAAGGGCATTCTATTAGAGCATGTTTTTTTTTTCTGCATTTTGGACAAAAAATGGCTAAAGCATCAGCCTCAATTTTCTTCTTGTTTTGTAATTTAAGGGTGTCTATTTGCTCACTAAGACTCCCTAGAATGTCAATTTTAAATTCATCAAGAATATTACCAGTTTATGCCTTACTTACAGTTCCAGTTGCAAATTTGTTTACTCTAACAAGAGAAGGATCTCTTGGACCTTTCCTGATTTTAGATTTCCCTCTTGAGAGATGAACACATAATTCTCCTATATGATTTAATGGAAGTTGAGAGATATCTCCCTTCCCCGTCATGTTAAGGATATCTATCCACTCATCTCTAATGGATTTTAATAAAAGAGCTTTCAAGGTATCTTCATCTAAATTGCCCATTTTTGCGCTTTTCAAACTATAGTTGAATCTCCCAATCAAATCCTCCAAGTTTTCATCCTCTATTTGAATCATTTTGAACACATCATCTCTATGATTGGTAGGCATGAAATAATCAAAGCACCTATCCAAAAACGTTTTTTTTCATGTCATTCCCTGTTCTAATCGACTGAATGACTAACCCCATGAACCACTTCAAAGTAGCTCCTTTTAGTGTTGAATGAAACAATTTGATTTTTTGAGAGTATTCTAGATATTCATTGGTTATGCGCAAGAATTCAAACTCAAATAAGAATGTTTTAGGATCCTCACTTTTTAACCCATGGAAGTTTAGGAGGACAGAGCATGATATATTTTTCATTGTAGCATTTGTTTCCTCATCCACTATAGAGAATCCAAAAGAATTATCTATTTCTCTATTTCCTCTTCCTCCTCCATTATTTCCTCTACCTACTCCATTGTTTCCTCTACCTCTTCCTCTATCCCCTCCAAACATACTGAATTCCCCATCTTCTCCTTCTTCTGCCATTATAGTTTCCTCAGAGACAATATAAGGTTCAACCTGCAAGGTTACTTTCTCCTCCTCTGGTTCTTCTATTAATGGGATATAAGAGAGAGGTTCTACTTCTTCTTCCTCACCGCGTATTCCTAATTGTTCAACTAAAAGGTGCTCTCCTGTGGAGGTGAAAAAGGCTATTCCTACTATTGGAGATTCAAGATTTTCCCCTCTAGGACTGACTTGGTAGATGAAGTGGGAGATTCTTTTGATTGAATTTCTACCTTTGGAGTTTCAGGTGTTCTATGGCGGGGATTATGAGTTTGGGATGGAGGTGTATCTTTCATTATTCTTGGTGGAGTAGGTGGTGTTGTAGGAATTGAACTACTATCCCTAGCTATAAATCTATCCCTAGAGTCTCTTTCTCTATGCATATCATTTTTTGTTTCTGTATGTAAGAGATAAGGCTACCTAGTTACACTTCCCCAACAATGACGCCAAAATGTTTGGTCAATTTAGTGTCCTAAATTGCTCTACATATATTATCAATCTGGGTATCGTAAAATGATGAAGTGTAGTGCACTGTTTGTGCTAACTAACCCTGCTTACTTCGTTGTTTTTATGTTTTATGTTGTTTTGGGTGGTTTTTAGTCTTTTAATTCATAATGATTTACAACGTAAATTATTAGAACTAAATCTAACTTTCATAAAGACTACTCAAAATATAAAAATGAAAACAAAGCTAAGAAATAAATGAAAGCAAAGCTAAGAAACATTTGGAAGCAAAGCTAAGAAAGAAATGAAAACAAAGTTTACATTCTTATTTTACCATTATTTCTAAATCATGAATTAAAATTGAAAGTGAAATTTGCAATTGATGTCTAACTAATTACATAAATAAAACTTAATGACATACTTGGTTACTCTGCCTCTGAATTTTGGGAGAAAGTCTCCTTGGGATGACATTTGAGAAATTTTGTACTTCACTAATCTAAAAGAAAGAAAATATAGAGATCTAGAGATAACTCATTGCATAGATGAAACGTTCAACCACTTATTTAAGGATGTATTATCAACTTGAAGGGCTTTCCATAAACATTCATTAACACCATGATTAACCAAACTAAAAATGAAATGGCAAAGACAGTAAATGACACTAATTAGTTTAATTGAGAATTTAAACTCGCAAAACAATGAATGAAGTAAACTATCCAACAATGTATCCTTATCATTCTTCAATCATACTCTCATCCTGAAACAAGGTTAGTTTTTAATTGAAGAAACAAGATTACACCATTGAGTTCTATCTCCTAAGCTACTGATAAAAGCTAAAAAGAGATCAAGCTAATGAAAACCGCTCTAAATTATAAACATTGTTAATAAGAAAATGATGGAAATTGCATTATAAACATTTTTAGTAAGAAAATGATTATAAACATTGTTTTAGAAGGAAAATGATGAATTTATAGTTAACAAGAAGAAGAAAAATAAAATGAAATGAAACCTTCTTTAGTGTAGGGGCCCTCTACAACTAATTAGGCTACGCTTGCTCAATCAACTCTAAGAAAACTCCTTTAGATGTTCATAAAAGAATGTGGTCTTCTCATATTAAAACACGGACACAAAATGCCCAGAAATTACAGAGTCTAGAACTTTGATTTAATAATAAAACTATTACTATTACTACTACCTGCTTCAGTGCTTTACACATGTATTTATAAGAAAATTCATATAATTGTTTGTGGAGAAAAGCATGCTACAACCAAACACGTAGAAGATAGATATGCGGAATTTCTTCCTCGGCTGCTGGAGACATAAATCCAAGACATGGTGGCTATTGGATTCATTTGTACAGGTGGTTGTTGGAGTCCATAGGTACAGGTAGTTGCTCCGGATAACGCCTCCCATCATTGTGAAACGCATTAATTAACCACGAATAGAGTCATGTTACCCTTAGTCTCTTTATGTTTGACTTATTCATTGACCCTAGACTTATGCCATCTTCTTTGTTGACTTGGGCTGAATGAATAGACAGGGTCCATGTCATGATGATTTCCAAGCTGCCCATGTGGCTAGTTTCTCCTTCTGACACCTGGAACTTGTTAGAGCATGAAGGTAGCTGCAAAACAACAAATTAGCTACAAATAGGTTGTGTTCTGTAGCTAGTATACAAAAATTTATTCAAACAACAAAACATAAAAGCATAACATGTAAATCAGTAAATACACTCCTCAAGATAGTATATACCGGTCATCAGTGATGAGAATGCATCTTTCTTATGGAAAAACAAAGAAAAGGAATGAGAAGAGTTGCTAGGGAAAGAGTAACTTTGAGGCTCAACACCCCACTTCATGTATATTCCTTTAGTTGCGGAAACTTGATTCTGCAACCTCCCATAACTATTTCGGGTGAGACTACGACCGACTTGTGGGTTGTTGCCGAAAGGGCCGGTAGTTCAGGGTTTTGTTGGTGAGCATCACACTTTCAACTTGGGTCAAGCCCCCTCAAACCAACATCTGAGTTTTTTCTTATTTTCATTCTTGTTACTTTTGCATTTCATTAAAAATGCTTTTCTTACATTCCACTTCTCATTTAAGTTTTGTTATCCACAGGCCATTTACAATTATTTACATACTTATTTACTTTCTCATTTTCTGTCATTTATGTCATGTCATTTTTTCTTTCGTGTCTTTACTCGTGATTTTTATTAACAAGACCATGTATGAAATATATCCCATCTTACTCTGAGATAATTTCATAGAACTTTCAAATCAAATTTTGATTACTAATAATGCTTGGCTAACTTTTGATCTCATTTTTTGGTTCAACCTAAATATCTTAATAGCTCATGATGGTCTAATGGAAAATATGACTCATTCCAAATGGAAATATTTAGTACATCTATGTTTCCCATATCCATTGTATGACCTTTTTCCCTGGAATCGAAATTTGTAGTGATTGGTTTCGAACATGTCAACTCAATCAAGTAGAGAAGGGAAAGGAGAAAACTTAAGTGAGAAAACTAATCTCAAAGGTATATATGTAAGAGTGTTTGTAAAACAAGGGACAACCTCTCTTGGTAATAAAATAAGTCAAGATCCCTCTTCTTCCCTTGGAAAAATAAATGTTGATAAAATGATAAAATAAATAAATTATGAAAGAAGAGAAAGTCTTCTTGTATAGAGGGGTGAGGCGAGCAACTTTGTTGGGGTATTGAACATGTCTGTTGACAGTGAATAAATGTTTGTGATTCCATGAAATGACTACACCAAGGTACTGAATAGGCCTGTTGGTAGTAGATAAGAAAAAGAGGCAACACTAAAACTATGAATGCCTTAAAATCCAAATTTTTATAGTCCTACTCCCTAATCGAAAACAATTGAAGCTTGACTAGTTTTGTGAAGTGTGTTAAGGCGATGATGGAATAGGTGATACTATATTTATAACTAAGCTAAGTAAGGAATCTATATTGATATATAGGATGAGCCAATACTTCTCGAAGGATAGACCTTGTGGACAAGGTTAGATGTAAGTAGAGAAGTTGGGGTTCTTCCAATGAATTACCAAGTGTTGTAGCTGCCACAACCCCCTCGAACTTTTTTCTTGCATTTAAATCTTAGAGCCCACATAATGTCCTCTCAACTATCATTTTGAGTCATCGAAGTCATATGTAGTCACATTTATTTAAGTGTTCAAGTCCTTTTCTAAAAGGCATGTGTTGAAGCTACTTTCTTTCACATTCCTAGCTCATTTTTCCTTCATGGCACATTTTCCCAAGACAGGCCTAGCATACTTCTTGGAGATAGTGGAATTCATTTCTTAGGAACAAGTAGAGCACACTTCTTGTTGGTAGCACTAGTGCACTTCTTGTGGATAAGGGAAATTTTTGAAGGTAGTGAAATTGCATCTCCTAGAAACAATGCTAATACACTCCTTGTTGATAATTCAATGTACACTTCTTGTTGGCAAAGGGATCACACTTTCCAAGGTTAGCATTGTCACACTTCTTAGTGGCAGCCATCAACACACTTTGAACTCCTAATTTTCTAACATGATTTGAACACACTTACAAACGATGGTTGTAATCACATGTTCTCTCTCCCTATATAAATATTCTATCCTAGAGCTCATTCACCTTTTGCCCTGGAGAATTGTGCATTTTTGGAGCACAAGGAGGACTATCTCAATCTTGGTTTCAAGTTTTCCATTTTCTATGTAAGTTTCTCAACTATTTCCTTTGTCTGTTTTCACTTTGACATGTGTCATTTTTCATTCACATGTGTGCTTTCCATTATCTTTCCTCTTGCATGTGTTGTTTTAGTGTCTTTTCACATTAACACACTTTCTCATTGCAGTCAACACTTTTATTGAATAGACTTGCACCCTAACTGTTGCACTTGGAGATTAGTGTCATTTATTTTCTCGTTTCAATGTATGCATGTTATTTTTGGTAATTGTACATATTATTGTCGTAATTATGATTGTGTATGTATGTGTGATCATTTTTGGGAACTGTTTGTATGCTCTTTCTTTTTCTCTCATTCCACTGATCTCACACTTAGTCAAATTTTTTATCCTTACCCTCACATCATGTGAAAGTTATGAACACGTTCAAATTCCAACCAAGTTATGAGTCCATTTCACACCTCCAATCCTTAGTCATGAGATTCTTGTCTCTTAGAGTTTCACCTAACACTCATCTTGAGCACAACTCCTTCACAAGCGCATTGCACATCTATACAGTATATTTTCCCAACTCCTTGTCACATACCCTTGTCATTTTCACAAAGAATTCATGAGGCTTGCCTTCATGAGAACATTGAACACTCCCAATGTATAGTAAGGTCATCCTAAGGACCTTGAAATATATACCTATGCTCAACCTTCAATATTCCTCGCAGTCATTGCACACTATGTATTCTCAGGCATCAAGCTTCTAACCTCTTGCCTCCTCAACCTACACTCGATATCCAAGCCTGTCCCTCTCTCCTACCCTTGCATAGTTCACATCTCCAATGCCTATACCTCCACTTGTTACTTGATAAACCTGCGCTTTATTCCAAGGAAGCCTCTCCCTTATTCCAAGTGCAATGTGCCATCAAAATCAACATCTTGCATGAGAAAACAAGGCAGAATAGTTAATTTTTGGATTTATATTATATTTCCATGAGTGGATTTCATTGGCATGTATTATCATCTTAACATGGTAGATGATGTTTAAGGAGGTCATGAAAGAGAGGTTTCAGGAAGGCACTTGTGGAGATGAGACACAAGGATACCACCATCTAGGAGATAAAAGAATTTTTAACTACGATAGATAGATGGAAACCTAGAATGACTTGGAAGGATCTAATACTCTATCCATAACCTTTGCAGGGTGAAGATGAAGTATGTCCAGTTCTATCATGAAGATATGAAGAGATAGAAGTAAATAAAATCACTTGGAATTGAGACATTACAATGAAGTTTCATGTCAAAGTCACCAAATTATATCTTCTCAAAGTGTGAATACAAGATTGTTATTGTGTCCATGTATTCTCGCCACAATTTTAGTGGAATGTAATTTTGTAATTTCCAAAAAATATAAAATGTTAAATGTGTGGAAGCCCAAGGGTCACGCATGGAATGTGAAGAGTCATTGTCAAGTCTAAGGGTCATATAGAAGCTCAAAACTCTATAGGAGATCAAGAGTAATGAGGGAGGTGACGAGTCACATGGGAGGTGAAAGGTCACCTCATTTGTTATAAATAAACCCTCATAAATCAAGAAATGCACTTTTAGCATTGGCTTCTGAAGCTTAACATAAGAGAGAATATAATTTTTTTGAGGAACAAGTGGTGGCTTCATGTTCCACTATTGGGGCTAGTAATGCAACATTGTAATTATGTATCCTCGCACTTTCACTTAATTTTTTAAAGTTGTCAGAGCCCGACGTACTTTCATCGATATATCATGAATGTAATAAGACTACTATTTCATGTTTGCAATTCATGTTTATTTGCATATGTGTTACAGATCCATTTGGGCACATCAACCCCAACTTACAGATCTGTACTATTAGGGCCCATCAAACCCTAATTCAATTGTTACATGCCCTAAATGAAGTCAACCATCAAAATGCCTCCTTCCTAAGAAATTCCATGATTGAAATCATCCAAAATTTGCCTCTAAGAATATTAATGCAAGCAGACCTTTATCAGGGTGCACTACAGTGCAGCCCAATACACTGCCACGATGCATTACAATTCACTTGATCCCTCTTTGGCCTGTGTTGGGTGAATTTGAGCGAAATCTGCATTGGGGTTTGGAATATTATTATCCATAGGATGCCTCTAGAAGTTTACCAAGGCTATCCACTCCTTTGGGCTTGAAATTGGATGAGGGAGGGAGTTAAGGAACATCAATTCCTTTATCCCTTCCTCCATGGCTAAATATTAAGTTTAGGAAGGCATTCATTATCACCATTTATGGCATAAATTCCTTCATTCACCTATAAAAAGACCACTCATCTAAGTTATCAGGGGCTGGAAATAATTGAGTTATAGGGAGGTGCTGTTAGTATCAGAATTGAGTTGGTTTCAAGTATTCTAATGATGTCAAAATGTCTTGCTTTTTATGAGGAGAGGATGGGATTGAACCAGAGGAGTGGCACTGAATCAAGAAAATTGGGTTGTAACTATTCCTTTTAGTAATAAAGTGTTAAAAGATTTTTCCATATGTTTGTATTGTTCATTGATGCTTTCATATGTGTATTATGGACTTGATTCCATTTTATGTTTAATCAATAGATCATTATCATATGTTTTGATCAGTTTTTGTCTTTTGTCTGTGTGTAGGTACTTTTCAAGTAGATTAAGTATCGAAAGGAGTGACAAAATTGGTCAAGGGAGATAAGGAGTAAGCAAAAGCTTCAGGTAGGCTTCTTTATTGTCTTATTTACTCTATTGGTTATAGAAAAAGTAGAGAATTCTTTGCATTGTTGTTCTAGACTTAGCTACTAGTCTAGGGGTTTAAGCATTTATCCGTAGACACTAAAACTTCCCAAAAAAATATGTACTAAATAAAATTAACTATTTTGTTGGGTTTGGTATACATCTTGATTGAAACATGTGACTTACTTTATTTCATGATCGTTGTTACTTTGCAAACTATTTTGCAAACTAACTAACGATTATTTATGTATGTGTGTGTGTGTGTATTTATTGGGATGGTACTATTACGTTTCTTCTAAAGGCTCACTCTTTTTCTTCTTGTCCATGAAAATACCTTATACACATTGCAACTATATGTTTTACAATGCAAACTTACTTGCCTATCTCAAAAAATATGTGCATATTCTCATACCTTGATTGATTCGAGCCAAGGAAAATATTTAGGATAATTACAATGGCAGTCGATTCAATTTCCCAAATGGGGATCCTATCTAAAATAGTGTGAGATCTAGTTGGGAATATCAGGGAGACCCCCTACTATTGGCGCTATTGAATACTATCAACATGGCAAATTTCTGGGCCAATAAATAATAGGTTGGGAGGAGCATGCTAACTCCTATTGTATTTTCATAAGTTTAGATAAGTATATGGGTTTTTTTTTATTTTCTATTGAGTATGTGAGTCTCAATATTGAATTATGATTGAAGTAGAATTAAGGATGAAAAGAATAAAATATTAATTATGGGTCATATACAAAAAAATGTTTTCTAAGCTCTAACAGAATTTGTTCAGTGGAATATTTTGTATATGAATGTTTACACTAGTACAATAGAATTTATTGTATATGAATAAATTATGATTCTAATTGTTATACAATAAATAGTTTCTATGAATATATATGTTTGTGTGTTTGGATGCACTCAAATAGGGTTAGAAAGGTGGAAATAACATTAAAAAAAAAATATTAATGTTAATTTCTTGAACCTGTGACAACCCTCAAATCTATTTATAAAAGAAATTCTCTCCATGGAGTAAAGAGCGAAAATATTTGACAAGGAAATGTTGTTGGAATGAGAACCCATTTTTCTTTACAATAAGCTTCAGAACATAATGAGGCCTCAATGTGAGTTGTGGTGAGAGGAGGAGCTAGTGGAAAGGTCCACAAAGGTTACAACTTTGTAAATTATCATTAGTATAATAAAAAGATCAACGTTTCCCACTAGTTGCATATATTTTTTCATGTTTATTTTAATGTATGTTCTTGGTATATTTATGATGCTAATGATAATGTGGTTTGTAGGAAGATAGTCTATACATATTGTCATTTTTGTTGTTTGTGTGTGGCTTACAAGTGCAAGGAGTTCAAGAAAAAACATCTCAAGCAACCTCACCATGAAAAGCACCAAACATCCACCTTCCAAGATAAAGTTCAGTCGAGATTCTTTTATTATTTAATTTTATCATGAATGTATGTCATTCATTTGGTGTAGGTTATCTTTCTAGCACAGTGTCTATCATAGACCTTAGGAAGACTCGCGGTTCAAAACTAATATGTTACTACAAAGGAAATTTTGTATAGATACAACTATATACTCTACTCAAGATTCCTACTAAATCTAATTATACTATTTGTTTTCTAATTTAGATTCTTTATTATATTTTTCTTGCTTTTGGGTCCACATTAGGGGTCATAGGAAAATATTATATGAAAAATAGGTATGCTAAAACTTCAAAACATGGATTTAAAATCTTTCAATTATCCTCTAGAACCTTGAAAAATCAATGGTTTCTTTTCAAACACTCTACTTAGCCTATGCCATACTGTTGAAAATATATTTTCCTTCTATGTTAGATATTTGGGGTACTCAAAATTGGGTTTTCTAGGCGATTTGTATGAAATTTCATTGGTTTTCTTACTTCATTTTGAGCCCAAAGTTAGGTCCAAACATAAGTTTGACTTTTTTGTCCACTTATCAATAATAAAGCCCTCAAACTCACTTCAAATATTTGAATTTGTAGTCTCTTTTAATGGTTATTCTTCTTGAGTTTGATTCCCAATAGTGGCGTTGGGTCTAAGTATTTCTCTATCACCGTTGTCCTATAGCCTTGTTTCTTTTCATTTTGTTGTAGTGAGTTTGTTACAGTCCTTAGATTCATCTATTTGATGCATGTTTTCTTGTAAGTAGTGCATTAACTTTTGGTTCTGTTTTATTTTTTTTTCATTTATTATTTTATTTAATTTATTCGTCATTATTATTATGATCCACTATAGTATGTTAGAGTAATAAAGAAGAGGGTTGTTAGAACTATTCATACTTCATTGTAAAGATATAACTCTCTTATAGAGGTTTTTCTTTAGAAGGAAAGATTTAGCCTTCATATTTTACATCTCATTCCTTTAATCAAGTCAAAACACCATCAAGTTTCATGCCATATACCATTGACTTAAAAAATAAGCACTAAAAGAAATAATTAATAAAATTTATCAAAGACGTTTTATTTCTCTAGCAGCGCATGGGCATTAGCTTAGTAGTTTACAAACTCAGGATAGGTTTCTCAAGAAACTCTCCAAGGCCATAAAAAAGACACTAGAATCATTAGTTGTGGAGTATAAATCCATTTACTATTGGATATTTCCTAGGAACTCGTTCTAACATAAGGGTCAAGAACTAGGTTATTTTTGGACTAGTGTAGTTATCATCTCACTTCATTTAGTCTTGGTGTAGCTGTCTACACACATAAAGGGGTCTCTTTTGGGAGGTTATGGGCTTGATAACTTTCCCTTGTTTATGAACCCAGACCATGACTATTCCATTGCGTCTCATGGTTGTAGGTGGTAACCATAGTGTCCATGATCTTAGGGACCTTACTCACATGATAGTAAATAGGACATAGCTAATGTACTTAGGAAAAGCATTGGTTAGTACTCAATAGAATCCCTTAGAGGGTTCCCATGCATAATTAAGGGTAATTTCAGTAGGTGTGAAACCATTAAGTAGGATGCTAGGGAAACTATCCCATCCATATCTTCATGGTTCAATTAGACTCTAAGCAATGAAGCTCCAAATGCAGGAAGATTCCTTTTATCCATTGGTTTATTTGATTACTCCTTAGGTTTTCTGGGTGTGTGATGTTCATTTGAGTTTATATGGCCTTAAGTGTCATTTATTGGTATTTTTGCAAACATCCTTTATGACCATTATGGCTGGGATTAGTCTATGTATGTCTCATTGTCTTGAGGGCCTTTATCCCAAGGACGTGAGTTTGCTTCCTAGTAGATGTGGGATAAAACCCACTAGTATGATAGAATTACCTACCTCAAAGGCCACTTTGGTTGGTTCTCATAAGGGTGAACGTATAGTTTATGAAGTGATTGATGAGAGTCTATTAGCTCATTCTCATTCAGTTGTGACTCATATTCCATCACCAATATTAAAAGGTGGGGGTGTAAAATTGACTTAGATATTTCCACTCAAAAAATATTTATCAAGTGTCAATTATGGTTATGTCAACTAGATGGTAGAGCCTAGTGTGTCCATGTTTAATGTCACTCTAGCAACCTTGAGGAAACCTCCATACTTTCTACCACTACCACAGGTCATGACGCTATCATGCCTACTGAAACTATCTTCTTCGCCTGGAAGAATAATCCGAGATCCCTTTTCACTCTATTTGGCACATCCAACATAGGTACTTCCACATCATTGATTCTACTCCCTCCATTGAAATTTAATTGAGGCTCTAGTTCCACTTCAACTAACATACCGACATAAATTATAGCAGTTTTAAATCTTACATCCAGATCTGGATCATAGGTCCATCCCTTGGTCTTGGAATATTTGTAGGAATTTTGCTCACATATAATTCTAGACACCCTTTTGGTTGGAATACTAGGACTAGGTGCATGTCATTCCCTAGCATAGTTGGGGGCATAAACGTTTTTGGTGGGTTCAAATTTCGTCTCAGACATCAATGATCAAAGGGGTCAACTTTTTAGGGAATATCGCATTTCCCTAAAATGTCCACGTTGTTGGGGAAACTTCCATAGAAAATCTTGTTATCCTTAGGGTACCAACTACCTTGGTAGATTTTTGTCCACAACGCTTTCGCCTTGCAACAACCTTTGGTCATAGAGGTCCACAACCTTTTTGAAGTCCCTTTTCCACAAGTGTTTGATCCCTTATGGCAAATAACCCTTTTATACCACCATGGGTGTTGGAGCTAACCCATCTAGTAACCTCACTTCCTCAAGAACACCTTCTACTTTTGCAAACCCTGTCATGGCTGGATCACAACATCCACTTGGGATGTAAGGGGTATCACCCCCTCTCTAAGAATTATTCAAATCACCTTTCTTGGCAACCCTTGCATTGCATAATCACTTGAAGTTAATGAATGATACTATCAATAATAATCCTACATGTCTTTTGGTCCCACCTAAACTGCTTGCTAACATCCCTAAATTCGATGGTAGACCTGGAGAATATCTTTTAGAGGATATGAACATTTACCATTTATGGTGCCCATCCAACTCTTTCATGGGGGATAGTATCGAGGTGAATCTTTTGTAGTGAACTGTTACTAGTAGTGCTACCAAATGGTACATTGATATCAAAAGAACTCTTTATGACAACTTTATGTTTTTAGCATAGAATTTTGTCAATCAATATCAATTGCCTATTATTTATGAAACAAGAAAAGGTGTATTTACTAACTTTTTTCACGATAGCTCCACACACATTTCCAATTACATTCATGAATGGAGATGATGACTAATTTTATCTAGAACCAAGTTTCTTGATGAGCTAATGCATGAATAGCTCACTATTATTCTTAATTTTATTACTTTGTTATGAATTATATTATTTTTATTACTTTTAAATTTTTATTAGTATTAAATGTTTACACTCATTTACAAACACTACAACATCTCCCTACGCTATGTTGTATATTACTTTTAACATTTTGTTATGTATACTAGGTTGTAACTTTTAACATTTTGTGATTTAATTTAGTCAACATATCAACATCATTATGAGATCATAGTCATACTAGGTTGTAGAGACATCTCCCCCACGCTATCTTCTATGTTAATTTTAACATTTTGTTATTTATAGAGAGACATCTCCCCCACACTATATTGTATATTATTTTAATATTTTGTTATTTATACTAGGTTGTAACTTTTAACATTTTGTTATTTAATTTAGTCAACATATAAATGTTATTATGACATGGCACTCATACTACGTTGTAGAGAACCTTTAAACATGCACTCATACTAGGTTGTAGTTACTTTTAACATTTTGTTATTTATACTATGTTGTAACTTTTAACATTTTGTTATTTAATTTAGTCAACATATAAACATTATTATCACATGGCACTCATACTAGGTTGTAGAGCACCTCTCAACATCATTATATGTATAATTTTACTTTTATATATAGAGTTTTTGGGGTTAACTTGTTGGATAAGATGTATCTTAAGTCCATATCTATCCAACATGAACAAGAGATTTAAACCTTTTTTTACATTGAAAATCTTGGAAAAAGGATTTTCACCTTTGAAATTTTGATCCCTCTGAATATTTAAAAGATGTGGGATTAAAATAAATTTAGGTTAATTTCAATAAATATAGATTTGTAAAGAATAACACACATGTGCACAGAGAGAGAGAGAGAGAGAGAGAGAGAGAGAGAGAGAGAGCATGTGTTTATTGCACATTCCGTGAGTTCCAAAAAATATTAAATACATTGAATTACAAAATGTTGAAAGTACAAGATTTAGGAAAGAATTTGCATCACTAAAAATTTAAACCACCTTAAACACTTCATAAATTTAACCATTTTGAATAATTCATAAATTTACTAAATTTAGGATTAAAATAAATTAAATAAATATAAATGTATAAAATATAACTTAACATACCATCCTAGATCCATCTTATCTTCGAATGGACCAAGTGCCAAGAGGGGCCAAATGGAGCTGTCTTTAGTGTGACTTTTTGGAGTTTCCAGTGCCGAAATGTACATAAACATTTGAGGTGAAATCTTGATTTGTGTTATTTAAACTAGTTTTCTTACTATATATATATGGATTCAACACCCTGAAAAACCCCTCGGGCACTTCTATTTTGCACGGGATACCCATCAAAGTTGTGATTTCAATGAATTCCTTCCGGATTTTAGAGAAATTAGACTCGAAAAATCCATCGGAAAAGCTTCCAAAAAGTCACACTAAAGACAACTCGAGACCAAATGCCTTTTCACTCTAAAATATGTTTCCATATAAAGAATCTCTTTTCACTCTAAAAGATGAATGCATCTAAAGAAATTTGATTCGTCTTGGTGCTTGGTAGATTCTGAGTTAAGGAGGATCTGGGTTAGCTTAATTATTAATTATAATTATAAATCTTAATTTTATGTTATAGTCTTTTTCACCAGAACTCGCCAAAATCCGGTAATATAATTTCAATTTTTTTTGTCGTTTAAATACATTTTTAAATGCATAAATGGATTCAACACCCATGAAAACCCTTTGGGCACTGCAGACAAAGTAGTCTTTTTCACCTGAATTCACCACAAAATCTGGTAATATAATTTCAATGTTTTTTGTTGTTTAAAATACATTTTTAAATGCATAAATGGATTCAACACGCTTTATAGGCCTCGGAGCACTCAAATTATGTAGATTAAATGATTTAAACACGAGTTTTTAGAAATATTTATCGTATTTTGATTAAATTAACCAGAAAAAAAGGTCATGAAAAAGGTGAGTTCTTCTATAAATTAGATTAAGCCTTATTTTTTTTTTTTTATTCAATTTTTATTTTATTTTGCTCAAATCAAAATTTAAAACAAGATATTACTAAAGGAATTTCAACCCCCACTCCAGTTATCAATTTTCCTTATCACTCCATGAATTTAGTTTTAAATCCAAACATGATAAAAATTCTAAAATATGGAAATGACAATATTTTTCTGAAAACACAAATTTAGAGATTTCACAACTGCTGAAATTACAGAAATAAGACACAACAAAATTATGACAGCCACACAGAAAATAACACAGTGATTTTTGGTCAATGTGACCCTCAAAAAACCCCCTACAATTCTTGGGGAAAACTAGTTTGATAGGCTTTTATAGAGAAACTGAAATACACAGTAAAAATTTCAATAACCACAAATTACAACTTATCTTTATTGCCATGCTCGCACTCTGCCTTAAAAATTGTGCCAATCAGCAAACAGCCAAAACAAAAAGATTTCCAGCAGTAAACCAATGTTAAATGTTCTATGACCAGCCTTGAAAAACGTGCCCATAACTTGTTGTACGAACTATATGGACCATACAGATTTCAACAGTACATTTACCTCGAAATTCGTGCCCTTTATGTTGTCCCTCTTCCTCGATACTTGTGCCTTTCTTATTGCTATACGATTTTTCCTTGGGATGTGTGCCAATAAATCCTGCTATCTAGATTTGCTTAAATGTCTTTTCACTACTTTCCTTCACTTCCTCACAACTCAGAAATTTTCTCCTTGCTCTCTCTTTTCTTTCTCTCAAATTCTCATGAAAGAATGAAGTCATATTTTCCTCTTCTCTTCTTCTTTTAATTCTCTAAATGACCTTTTGGGTTACCCTAAGGTCTAATGGCTGAGATTCATTTAGATATAGGGATGAGAGTAAATGTGCAATTAATTCTCACTTTCTATTTTTTAACTCACCCACTTAAATAAAGACCCACTTAGCGTTTTGTTTCCATAGTAACTTTTTCACTTTCTAATTCTTCATTGACTTTAATAAAGTCACCTTTAAATTAAAATGTAACTTTACCACTTATAAAGTCACTTTTAGATTAAAATGTAACTCTACCACTTATAAAGTCACTTTTAAATTAAATTGACTTTACCACTTATAAAGTCACTTTAGGAGAAAATTAAAAAATGAATTTGAACACTTTTCCCTAAGCCAAAATCAAAGCCTTAGGGAACCACTTGTCCTCTGGTACACAAATTTTAACACTCCCTCTTACCGAGGAAAGTGTTCCTCACCGTTACCATCTTGTCTCTGAAGTAGACATGCTTGCCCTGTGGTAAGGCTTTGGTGAAAATGTCTGCTACCTGTTCATTTGTGGAAATGTACTCAAGCTTGACAGCTCCCTTTTGGACATATTCTCTAATAATGTGATACTTGATTTCAATATGCTTTTACTTGTCATGAAAAAATGGATTCCCTATGAGTTTTATGCGACTCTGATTATCAGAGTAAATTACTGAAGGTCTTAATGCCTGGCCAAATAGACCAAACAACATCTTGCGAAGCTATACAGCCTCACAACTAGCCAAACTAGTAGTCGTATACTCTGCCTCAACTGAGCTCAACGCAATTCACTATTGTTTCTAGTTGATCAAAACAATTGTTGAACCCAACCCAAAATAACACCCAAAAGTACTCTTCCTATCTGAAGCACAATCTGACCAATTTGAGTCTATGTACCCTGCTAGTCTCACTCCATCACCCTGTCTATAATTCAGAACATAATTCACTGTCTACTACAAGTAACGAAGAATGTGTTTTGCAGCCACCTACTACACTTTCCTGGGCTCACACATGAATTGGTTCATAGTTTTAACTGCAAAACATATATCTGGTCGAATGTTGACTAAATACATCAAGTAACCAATCAACTGTCCGTATAGAGTAGGATCCACCAACTCGGAATCAAAAGCATGAAGCTTCTTCCATTTAGTCATCATAGGTGTAGACATGGGTTTGTAGTCCTCCATGTAAAATTTTCTAAGAGTATCCACAATGTACTTCCCTTGTCTCAGGAAGAAGCTCCCCTCCTCTTGCCACACCTCCAATCCCAGAAAATAATGCATCAAGGCAATATCCTTCATCTCAAACTCTGAAGCAAGATCTCTCTTGCAACCCTCAATGAGTCTCTTTTTTCACCAGTGATGATCAATTCATGAACATAAAACACCGGAATAAGAGGCTCGTCAACCACCATGATGAAGTCTAGGTTCAGATCACCCTCACTCTTTGTGAAACCAAACTGTAGCTAGTATGTATCAATCCTAGAGTACCAAGCTCTAGGAGCTTGCTTCATGCCATATAGTGCCTTTTGCAATTCGCATACACAGGAATCCTTCCCATGCACCTCAAAGTCCTGTGGCTACTCAATATAAACCTCCTCTTGAATGCATCCATTAAGAAATGTGGTCTTCACATCCATCTGGTGGATCTCCCAACCCATCTCTTTTGCAATTGATATAATGGAGGAAATATATGTATACCAAGCTACGGGAGCAAAGGTCTCCTCATAGTCGACTTCCTCTACCTATGAGAACCCTCTTGCCACAAATTGAGCCTTGAACTTCTTGATGCTGCCATCTGCAGCATGCTTTATCTTGTAGAGCCATCTGGAAGAAACAACTAATTTACCTTCAGGCCTCGGCACTACCTCCCAAACATTGTTCTTCATGATAGAAGAATACTCCTCTATCATCGCCTCTCTCTAGATCTACTCGGTGACTGCCTCCTCATAACTAGAAGGCTCAGAGTCAATAATGTTTGTTACAAATTCCATGTAACTGTAGAACCGCTAAGGTGGTTTACTCTCTCTAACCTGTCTCTTTGGCCGAGCAACTGATGTGGCCTCGCGCAATTTATCTTGAAGCCACTTGGGATTCCTCTTCACTAATCTTACTTCTCCCACCAGAGTGAAAGAATCCTCATCATCATCAGAAGCCTAAAGTATCCTGAACTCCTGAAGGCCTACAAACTGACCTCATTCCTAAATTTGTGCCTATAGATGCTAAAATACCGTGAGAACTATCCATTAGTGGACTACCCTATGAACTTCTCTGCGAAACTCCTGACATGTTGCACGAAGAACCACCCACCTGACTCTCAGAGCCACTGCTCACTGATGGACCTGATACTGTAATAGACGTACCTCCTGATCCTTGACCACTGGAGACCACTGGATCGTTGTAACTGACTTAGCTACTCCTGAGTGTCTAGTGACTCTCGATACTCTAACTCCTGTGACCTCCTAAAATCTCTCTCCTCCTTAAACTTCACATCCCACCTGACAACCACTTTCCTCTACGTAGGAATATAAATCCGATAATCGTTCGAGGTCTCACTATAACCCATAAATATGCCCTTGTCTGCAGTGGGCTCTAGTTTGTTCCTATTCTCCTTGGGGACATAGGAATATGTAAGGCACCCAAAGATACGAAAGTGCCCAACATTAGGCTTCTTCCCAAAAAAAGCCTCCTCCGGAGTCACATTCCCTAAGGCACAATGTGGACTTCTTTTCTACAAGTACACAATAGTTGCAAGCCTCTACCCACAAAAATAATGGTAACCCCTAATCATAAAGCATGGCTTTGGCAGCCCCTGCAATGGATATGTTCTTCCTCTCCACAACCCCATTCTGCTCGGGGTAGTAAGGAACTATGAATTCTCTTCTAATGTCCGCCTCAGCACAAAACTCAACAAACTCACCAAGGGTATAATCCCCTCCATTGTCTGACCTAAGGACCTTGTTATTCCTACCTGTGTGGGTCTCCACAAGAGCTTTGCACTCTTAAAACCACTTAAAGACCTTACTCTTGGTCTTCAAAAAATAAATCCAGGTCTTCCTAGAGTGGTCATCAATGAATAAAACAGAGTACTCATATCCACTTAAGGATACATGACACATCCAACCACTCACATTAGTATGAATCAAGTTAAGGATCTTGGTCGCTTTGTTGTCACTTCCAAGAAAAAGGGATCTGGCGAACTTCCCCATAGCACATCCTCTTCATACATCAAGGTGATCAGAACTAAAATCTAGCACACCAGTGGTGATCTCCCACAATGTACTCAAGGCCCCATGATACATGTGCCCCATCCTACGGTGCCAAATCTCACACAACTCTGAACTACTAGATGTGTTGTTGCTCCTATCTTGGGTGTTGCTACTCAATGCCATCAGTGGATGGAATGTGAACTTGTACACCTTAGCATGGCACATGCCAATCTCTCTAGCTAAAGAAGTTGGAGTTCCCCTAGGATATATAAGAAACTGTCCTCTCATGAACAACACATCATACCCTCTGTCCTCAACTGCTGAGATGGATATCAGATTCTTCTTCATTCCAGACACATATAGAACATCTAACACTTTAAAGGGAGGTTTGGGTCCCCTATCAAATGTCAATGTCCCCCAACTGACTGCTCTAACAATGTTGTCATTACCAAGTACTACCTCCATATCATTATCACCCTCTGAAAGCTTTGAGAAGTACTCTCTGACTCTTGTCATGCGGCGCGAAGCACCACTGTCAACATACCAAATGCTAGAATATGCTCTACTAGTAGCGGGAATGAAAACTCCATCTGAACCTGTATAGCAGGTGATCCTGCACTAGTGACCTCACAAGCTATGAACCCAAACTCCTGATCAAAGCTCTCTATCTCTGTAGAAGCTGGCATGGGTTTGTCTTTCCCTTTCTTATTATTCTTCTTCAGACACACAACAACATAGTGTCCCATCTTTTGACAATTCTAACATTTGATTTTGGAATAGTCCTTCTCCTTGTTTTGTTGATTGCCTTTAACTTTGCATTTTCCTCCACTATTGGAAGCTTGCTTCTTTGCTCTTCCCTTCTTGCCTCTTGCTAACAATACCACATTGTCATCCTCCTCCACTTGTTTGGTTGCCAAAAGATGGTTCTTTTTTATCTCATTCTGAATGCAATCATCCCACAACCTCTTCCAATCGGGAAGGTTTTCTCGTCCAACAATGCCATCCACAAAATTCTCCCAAGTCTTAGGAAAACCATTCAAAGCAATCCTCACCAACTAAGTGGCTGGAATGATCTCACCCATGGTTGCCAACACATATCTCACTAAAGTGATATTTGTGAGGTATGTTGTAGCATTGTCAGTCTTAGCCATTTTAATGGCCTTTTGTTTCTCCTTCAAGACCATTTTTCTATTTTCATTTGAGCTCGGGTAAAGATTGATCAAGGTTGTCCACATCTCATGTGCATAAGTCTTTCCTCTCACATGAGGAATGGCATGGTCTTTGGTCCCTTCCAGAATCAATAATTTTGCTTTGGCATTCATTTTGTTAAACTCTACCAACTATACAGGGTCAGCAGGTACTACTACTACGTTCTGTGTGGTATTTACCATAATGCCCCAAACTTCTACTTCCTCAAAGATGCTATGGATTCTCTCCTTCCATGCATTATAGTTGTTCTACCCATTCAACTTGTCTTCAACTCTCAAACCCAAAGACATGTTTCACTTTCCTATCAAACTGAAATTTTCAAATTTTTGGTAAAGGTTTTTGTTTTCTATGTAAAAATCAGCTTGCTATAATTTTCACTTTGATGTCCCAAACTACACTTTTCAGTGAACCAAGCTCTGATACCATGAAGAAATTTCAAAACCACTCTAGTTATTAGTATTCCTTATCACTCCATGCATTTAGTTTTAAAGCCAAACATAACAAAACTTCTAAAATCTGGAAATGACAATATTTTTTTGATAACACTAATTTAGAGATTTCACAACTGCTGAAATTGTAGAAATAAAACACAACAAAATTATGACAGTCACACAAAGAAAATAACACAATGATTTTTTGTCAATATGACCCTAGAAAAATCCCCTACAACTCTTGGGGAAAACTATTTTGAGAGCTCTTTATTTTTGAAAATGCTTTTACAGAGAAACTGAAATACACAGTAAAAATTTCTAGCAACCACAAATTACAACTTATCTCGATTTTTGTGCTTGTACTCTGCCTCGAAAATCATGCCAATCAGCAAACAGCCAAAACACAAAATTTTCGAGCAATAAAACAACATTAAATATTGTACGACCAGCCTCGAAAAACATGCCCAAAACTTGTTGTACTGACCATATAGATTTCAACAGTATGTCTACCTCGAAATTCCCACCCAAAAATACCTCAAAATTCGTGCCCTTTCTGTTGTCCCTCTTCCTCAATTTTTGAGTTGTCCCTCTTCCTCGATATCTGTCTTTTTCCTATTGTATGGTTTTGCCTTGGGATGTGTGCCAATAAATGCTGCTACCCAGATTTGTTGAAATGTATTTTTGTTGCTCTCCTTCACTTCCTCACTGCTCAGATATTTTCTCCTTGCTCTCTCTTTTCTTTCTCTCAAATGCTCATGAAATAATGAATCGATCTTTTCCTCTTCTCTTCTTCTTTTAACTTTCTAAATGATATTTTCGGTTACCCTAATATCTAATGGTTGAAATTCATTTAGATCTAGGGATGAGAATAAATGTGCATTTAATTCTCACTTTCTATTTTTTAACTCATCCACTTAAATTAAGAGTCAATTAGTCTTTTATTTCCATGGTAAATTTTTCACTTTCTAATTGTTCATTGAATTTAATAAAGTCACATTTAAATTAGAATGTAACTTTACCGCTTATAAATCACTTTTAAATTAGAATGTAACTTTACCACTTATAAAATCATTTTTAAATTAAATTGACTTTATCACTGATGAAGTGACTTTAGGAGAAAAGTAAAAAATAAATTTCAACACTTTTCTCTAGACCAAACATCAAATCCTTAGAGAATCACTTGCCTATTTACCCAAATTTTAACAATTACAACATCTATAACAGTACTCAATTAATTTTTTTATATTTTTATTTAATTATATTTTAATTTAATTAACGAAATCAATAATTTAAAACATCAACAAAATATGACCATATATTTAACATAGAAAATATCTAATAATAATAAAAATAATTTCGAATAAAAAATTTATACTCTTTAAACGGTAAAAAAATTTTGTGCGTTTTAATGCTTTAACAAGATTAAAGATATTAGGAATCACAACAATACTATAAAATAGTAAAGGAAGAAAAAAAAATTTCGCTGTTGCTGCTCTGCGCGCGCGCACGCCTGAGCCTGCCCTCGGCCCTCGACCTGATCCCGCTTCAGCTGCAACTTCTTGATCGGATCCATGGATCCCCCGGATCCGCCAGGGGGTATCCAGCAATGCAACATGCTTTCTCGAATCTGATCAAATCTCTGCCACAGCAAAGACCAAGGCCAACGGCAACTAAGTTTGTGAAAAAACTAGACGTGCTTCAGGAAGTTCTGTTACCTCCAGCCATTCCCCGCAGGGCAGCTATCTCTCTAGCTGAGAAAGGACTCATCGGACAATTTACAGGTCTATGGCCCTCACCCAAAACTGTGCAAAGATGGGTTGAGCGAAACTGGGCAGACAAGATTCAAGGGAAAATATCAATAAGGTTCTGTGGCAGAGGATACTACACCTTTCACTTTGAAACTAAGGAGGACAAGGATCTGATATTCAGAAACGGACCTTACTTCATGGATTCCAGGGGTCTCTATCTCAACAAATGGACCCCGGACTTCGATCCAGAGCTCGATATAACAAGTGTTGTTCCTGTCTGGGTCAGACTGCCTCATCTTCCACTCCATTGTTGGGGCGATGACTCTGTCAAAGCAATAGGAAATGCGGTCGGGAAATATATAGATCGTAGTGAGCCCAAAGACAACATGCAGGCCTGTGCGCGGATCTGTGTAGAAGTTGATCTGGGACGCGGACTACCTGAAGCAATCAAACTGAAAGTCGACGATTGGAGCCACATACAGCAGCTGGACTACGAGCAGATTCCTTTCAAATGCAAGGTATGTCATGAATACGGGCACTTTGCAAATAGATGCACCAAAATCGTAAATGTTGAATCAGATGAGCAAGAAAGGCAATGGGAAACTGTTAAAAAAAAAAAGTCAGCTCTGCCGTTGAAACCACCAGTCTCTGAAGCCCCTGAACCTCCTCCTCAGAAATCCGTCCACCTCAACTTATCTCATCAGCCCCCTCCCTCCTCTTCTCAGCAGTCTCCCCCGAATCCTCCCTCTTCATCCCCTCGACTGTCGGATCCTCCCATCCCTCCATCTTCTAACCCTTTTGCGACCCTCTCTGCTGATGAATCCGACCCTGATCCTCCCCCCTCCGACCTAACCCTGCACCCCTCTTCCCCTCACACCTCCCAGCCTTCCCCTGATTCCTCCTTAGCTCGCATAACTAGGAGCTCATCAAAGGATCATGGAGGACCCAGTGATATACCAAAAAAGCATGGACCTGGTAGAAAAACTGTTAAGCAGCATAGGAAAGAAAATTCTCAGAAAGACATTGCCATGGGATCTCAAACCCCTATTGAATCTTACATACTTGGCCACTCAGACAAAGAAAATAACACCAAAGGAAAAGAGAGGCGAGCACCTCTCCATACAACCAGTAAATCATGATGAAAATGCTATCATGGAACAGTAGGGGACTAGGGCACCCCTCAAAGACAGCAGCCCTCAAGGATCTAATACAAAGTGAAAAGCCTGAAATCATTCTTATTCAAGAGACAAAGCAAGACAAATCTGAAGCTAACAGGATCCTCAGCCAACAAAAACAATACAGTGGCTGCGCAAGTGAAGCAAGAGGAGCCTCGGGTGGCATCCTAACAATGTGGGACAACAGAAAATGGAGCTGCAACTCCACCAAAATTAATCAACACTGGATCAGTGTCAATCTAGAAAGCAAGGAGGACGGAGAAACGATAAGAGTTTATAATATCTACTCTCCGAATCAGTACAGGGAGAAAGAAGCATGCTGGAACACTCTGGAGGCCAGCTTAGAAGAAGACCAAGACAACAACCTCATCCTTGCAGGGGATCTAAACTTAGTTCTTCATGCCAATGAGAAAAGAGGTGGAACCTTCTCTGCAGATCCCTTTAGAAACCAACTTGAGCACATTATGCAGGATCAAGAATTAGTGGATATAAAGCCTAAGAATCGCAGGTATACATGGAGTAATAGGCGGCTAGGAGTCGGAAATATCATGGAAAGACTTGACCGTTTCCTCATAACCATCTCTTACCTAACCTCCTTCGTTACTGGCCAGTCAAATATCCTCAACAACTCTGCCTCTGATCACTATCCAATAACTCTCACCCTCCTCAGACAATGTCAGCTCGGTCCCCTCCCATTTAAATACTGCTCTTTATGGAACCAAATCCCCGAAGCTAGAAGAGTGGTATGGCAGGCATGGACCCATCACGTGGAAGGCTCCCCGTCTTATATTTGGGAGTGAAAGGTCAAGAGAACCAGACAGGCCCTAAAAATTTGGGCACATACCAAATATCAGGAGCCCGAATTGAGTAAAAAACGCATAAAGAAAGAACTTGGAGAGTTGCAGGAAAAGATTGAGGTTGTTGGGCTCTCACAGCAGGACAAAGAGAGTGAAAAAATGCTTTACACCCAACTGAGCCAAACAATAAGGGATGAAGAGATCAAATGGCGGCTAAAATCAAGACAGCTATGGCTGCGTGAGGGGGACAAAAATACCTCTTACTTACATAAGCAGGCTACTGTTAGAAAAGCCAGAAATATAGTAAGTTCAATACAAGACAGCGAGGGGATCATTTGCACATCCGAGGACACCATTAAAAAAGCTGCCACCAACCACTTCAAAAATCTCCTTACTGAAGAAAAAAGCGAAGAGGACTACTCTCCTTTGCTTCAGCACATGCCCAACGCCGTCACCCAAGAAACAAACAACAGGCTCACGCGTGAAGTTGAAGAGGAAGAAGTCCAGACAGCAATTTGGAGCCTTCACCCAGACAAAGCTCCTGGGCCTGATGGGTTTCCAATCAGTTTCTTCAGGGAGTATTGGCAGATGATAAAAAAAGATCTGCTAAAGATGATTCGTTGGGTCCTTAGGAAAGGCAAATTGGGGGGGTTCACCAATAAAACTTTCCTAGCTTTAATCCCTAAAGAAAATAGGCCCTCTTCATTCTCTAGGTTCCGACCCATATCCTTATGTAACTCAGCTTACAAAATAATCACAAAAATCCTGTCTTCCAGGCTCAAACCTCACCTAACTTCCTTGATCTCTGAAAACCAAGGGGGCTTTCTTCCTAATAGGCACATAACAGACTCCATCCTTCTAGTGCAAGAGGCCATCCACTCAAGCATAAGCCGAAAAGAGAAAGGCTTTGTCCTAAAACTTGATCTAGCCAACGCCTTTGATAGAGTCAGACACACCTTCTTGTATGCTATGCTCCTCAAAATGGGATTCGATCCCCTCTTTATCAACATGATCAAAGCCTGCATTTCAAACCCATGGATATCCCCTCTTATCAACGGTAGACCATGTGATGCCTTTCAAGCCTCAAGAGGCCTTAGGCAAGGCTGCCCCTTGTCTCCTTATCTTTTTATTCTCATGGCGGAATCCCTAAGCAAGGCCTTAGATTTCAACCGAAGAATAGGCATGATCACTGGAATCCAAATTGAGCATGGTGCAAAGAATATTAATCACTCACAATTTGCAGATGACACACTATTGATGGGAGGAGCATCCATCACTATTGCAAGGCGATTTAAAAAGGTCTTAGATCAATTCATGAATTATTCCGGAGGAAAGATAAATCAGATAAAAAGCTGTATATATGGGTGGAATGCTTCCAATCTCACCATCCATAGCATTGCCAGTGAGCTTGGAGTTTCATACAAGCTAAACTGGAGCCACTTCACTTATCTAGGAATGCCGGTCAGTATGGGTCCTTTAAAGGCTGAAACATGGAACGAAATCCTCGACAAAATTCAGAGGAAAATCCAGCAATGGGGTTCTATGTGGCTGAACCCAGCTGGTTGTCTTGTCCTTCTCAAATCGGGGCTAGCTTCACTTCCCATCTACAGATTCTCCTTGCATCAAGCCCCATCGATTTTTCATCAGAAAATGGAGAAAGCACTCAGGCATTTCCTTTGGCAAGGAGGGAAAGCAGAGAAAAGGAAATTCAATTTGGTTAACTGGAAGAGTGTCATCCAACCTAATGAAAAAGGAGGACTTGGAATAAGATCTCCAAAATTGCTGAACTTAGCTCTTGGAGCTAAAATAATTTGGAGGCTGATCTCAGGAGATACAGCCTGGTGGAAGAAGGCCCTAGAGGCTAAATACCTGAGTAGCACAAGACATCAACTCTTGGATTCCAACATCCCCAATAGAGAAAGCACAAAAACCTGGAAGCTATGTAAGAAGGCCATCCCTTTCATGACTCAAAACATTTCAAGGGTCCCTGGAGAGGGGAGCAGTATTAAGATCTCCACCGACAGAATATTAGGACAGACACCTATTGGTTTAAATGTGGAGGTAGCCCCAGCCATAAATTGGCTCGCGGACAATGGCATATGGAGCTTAGCCCAAATATCGCATTGGGAAAGCCACTCCCAAGCCTGGGCTGATTGGAAGTTCCCGAATCACCCTAGGGAACTTGAGCCAAGCTTCGCCGCCTTAAAAAACCACCTGCACAGTAAAGCTCCAATTCAAAAATGCAAGCAAGATGGCTACAGATGGGATCCCACGGGAGCTCACTATTCGGTCAAAGCAGGCTACCATCACCTTTGCAACAACATCTTTCCGCAGGCCATATGGAATCAATGGAAGCTGGTCTGGAAAGCTGAAGTTCCCCCCAAAGTCAAATTCTTCTTTTGGCTTCTCCTGAAAGGGAAGATCCTAACAGCAGAAAACTTAAAGAAAAGGGGTATTATGGGACCGTCCAGGTGTCCAAACTGCTGTCAAGCAGAAGAAACAATCCAACATCTGTTTATAGAATGCAGGATAGCTGATGACTGTTGGAAACAAATGGCCTTAATTGGGGGAGTTGCATGGGAACCAAAGGCAACAATTGCAGACACAGTCCACAATTGGAGGAAACACTGTCCCTGGAAAGAAAAGCAAAGCAAATTAACGCAAAGGATATGGCATGCAATTCCTTTAACTCTAGTCTGGCGCATATGGCTGGCTAGAAACAAAAAAGTTTTCCAAGATAAAGGATGCAACACAAGAATTATGTGCCATAAGGCAACAAACTTAGCGGTGGAGGCTATAATAGCTCACACTAAAGGTAAGATAGAGATCACCAATTATAGCATAGAAGAAAGAAATTTGATCAGCCATACCCAAGGAAACACACTCAATCCCCAGGCAACAAAACAAAGAAATCCACAGCTGAAAGAAACTAGCAATGTTTGGAAACTGAGGTACAAAGAAAAGGAATTTGCTCTCTGGTTGAGCAACTGCAACAAATTCTACATGTTCTTTGACGGCGCCTCAAAATCTAACCCAGGTCTAGCAGGCGCTGGGGGTCTTATCTGCAACGCCATTGGGGAGACAATCCTCCAATTTGAATGGGGGCTGGGAGAGCTATCTAACAACAGGGCAGAAGGTCTGGCTTTGTTCCAAGGTCTCACCCAACTGATTAATATGGGAATCAAGAAGGTAATGGTTTTCGGCGACTCAGCAATCATTATTAGACTCATGGCGCAAAAGCAGAGCACACCAAATATTCTACTGCAACAAATCAACTTCAGAAATCAGACCCTCCACGATCAGATGGAGGAAGTCCATTACTTCCACATTCTCCGTGGGCTAAACAAAAAAGCGGATCAGTGTGCCAACAAGGCCTGCGAACGACCCAGAGGCAATCTTAGCTGTAACAACAGCTCATCTTACTACTCTCTGCCATGAAAGACGCGCAACCAAATAATTCACGGGGACCAACAGTCAACAAGATCACCGAGTACAGGTATATCAACAGAGCCGAGGACAAAGCAAGCAAGGTGGATTGGACAGTTTGCAGATCAAAATCCAGAGGATCCATCCATATCACGCGTATCAGACATTCCCCTCCAGAAAATCGTCCCGCCAATCTTAGCACTGCCCAAGGCCCTGGCTCGCTTCGTATGAGGCAGTCGAGCTTTGGGAAGAGGCCTCCTCCTCCCCTTTTCCTCCTGCTACCTTTGATTATTTATAACAGCAGAGCTATGGTTAGTGCTCTCACTAGAAACTCTCGAGACTGCAGACCTGAGAGCAGAAAGAAAGGCGCTTCCCCTCAAGACCTTCGCGGAAATCCTGGTAGCTCCTCCAGTGAAGCAGATTCAGTGCGCTCCGAAGCTATTAGCAGCAGCAGGGATTTGTGCTTTCTTAGTCCTGAGAGTAGAGCAGAAGGTGCATTCTATCAGGCTTTCCGTGGCAGTTCAAGTCTCAGCCATAAAAGCACTATTAGAGCTCATCCGGAAACTATCCACAGCAACAAGGTTTCGAGCCCTCAAGATAAGACAGAAAACAGAGTCTTCAGCGCATCCAGGCATCCCAAAGACCCAATGGCGCGTCAGGAGCAATGCTTTCATTGCAGAGATCTACAAGCGGAGTTCGACGAGGTGAGAGCGCAACAGAAAGTTTTGGAAGAACAAGTTCGCAACTTGGAAGCAAGACTTGAAGATCAATGAAAAATAATTCATGAGAAGTACAGAGCCGAGATGAATCTTTTCCTTCACAGAGTTCATTCCCTGCACGAACAGTTCAGCAATTTAAGCAACAGATGCAGCCATGCTGAGGAAAAGATCTCCATTCTCAAGTTCATAATGGACAAAAAGCTCAAAGATGCAACATCCTCCTCAAGCGCAAAGCCAATTGAACCAGACCCGGAACCTGAAGGATCTACAGCAAGGAAGATAAGCCATATTGATATAGACTCTTCCTCATGATGTGTAGATGCAAATACTGGAATCTACAGTTTGTTAGAATTTACAGTAGTATAAGTAGTTTTAGAGGGGGAAAAACAAAAGAAAGAATCAAGGAAATGAGCCTTTTTGTAATTCCTTGGATTCAAAATGCTCAGGAAGCATCATATGTATGGCAGTTTGCCTCCTTTTCTTTTCAGATCAATATATAGCAACCGAACTTTGTCTAAAAAAAAAAAAGGATGTCTGGAATCATAAAAGGCTCCTACATCTGGAATAAAGCATGGGAGAATAGAAGCATAGTTCAAAAAAATAGTTTCTGGGAAATTAGAGTGGGAGATCTAGCATTGTTTTGGGAAGATAAAGGGCAACAAGAACCTATACTGCTAAGAGAGGACTTTGTGGATCTCAAGAATGACACTGACACCAAAGAGCTAGTTAGGGTAAAAGAATTTTGGGATTAGACAAGTAGTGAAGGAAAATGGCATACCTAGAAGAATATGGAATACAGGGATGACAGCCCCTTGAAAGCAAAAGCCAATGCACTTCTAACAATGTTGGAACAAAGGAAAATACTAGTTTCAGAGGATCATGACCAACTTAGATGGGGAAATAATAATGAAGGAACCTTTAATCTTGAGGCAAAGGGCTTAATCCTGGAACTTGATTCTAGTGAACCGGATAGGGTTTGGTAGAACCTATGGGGGCACCAAGGATGGATGAAACTTTTCATGTGGCCGGGGTACATCATAAGAAAATTCTTACTTGGGAGAACATTCGGAAGAGGGGTGTTATGGGACCATCTAGATGCCAGCTTTGTGAGTCTCAAGAGGAAACGATAGAGCACCTACTCAATACCTACATATTCACCTCCAACTTGTGGGATTCTTTTGCCTTCATTTTCAGAAAGATAGACAGGTATAGAGGGAGCATCACCAATACCCTTAATAACTGGAGAGGAAACTTTTTAGATTATGAAATAATCAGCAAAGCTTGGGCTTTAACTCCAAGCTTCATAATATGGAATGTCTGGAAAGAAAGGAACAACAAAATCTTCAAAAAAAAATAATATATATATATTATATATATATATTATATATATATATTATATATATATATATATATATATATATATATATATATATTATATATATATATATAGATATATAGATATATATATATACATATATATATATATAGAGAGATATATATATAATATATATATATAATAAATAAATAAATAAAATAATAAAATAATAAAATAAAAACTACCATAGTATCATGGCTCGAAGCTTAAGTCAGATCATGGAGATGGTGGGAAATTTTGATGCAAGCTTACCCAAAAAATCCCCCTTCAGAAGCTGATATGCAAATACTTCTTCAGTTGGGTATGCAGGAGCTTATTCCTCAAGGCATGGACATGAAGGTAAAGAAACTAGTCACTGAGAAAGACTTCTGGCATCCTCCCCCTCAGGGTTTTATGAAATTCAACATAGATGGAGCCTCAAAAGGCAATCTAGGTATTGCTGGCTATGGTGGGGTGTTAAGGGATGAAAACAGATGCATTCATTGTATTTATCATTGCCATATGGGAAGAGCCACTAATAATATGGCAGAGCTAATAGCACTAGAACAATGTTTAGAAATCCTAAAGCAGGACAATCTTCAAAACATCATAATTGAAGCTGACTCTAAGCTAATCATCAATTCGGTCAAGAGAATCTATTATGGTTCGACGCCAGAAAAGGTCTCAAGACACTGGAGGCTGCTTCAAGTCTTTCAAAGGATACAATTCCACCTTCTGCACTTGAGAACCCTAATTTTCACTCATGTGCGAAGAATAGCCAATAAATTGGCAGACATCCTAGCTAATAAAGGGGCTCTCTGCACCAAAAGCAGTGTCAAGTTTAGATGGCAAGAGATGCCACAGGGTAGTTTAAGGGAGAATTGTCTCAATTAGGCGAATGAGGACCGAATGCTATATCGAAACAGAGTTGGTCATCAACCGCAGAGACTGGGTCCAATATGAAGTAGTGTTTCAAAGGTGATTTTGCAATGGAGATGTAGGTCTCTGCCAGCTTTCTCAGCCCAAGAAAGCGTGATCACAGGGGTCTTAGGTGGAAGTTGCCTAGCAGATAGCGATTCTCAGATGCTCAGATGGTGAATATCAAGGGTGGTAAGAAGATTTCCTTCTTCCTTGGGATCAAGCGAATGAGGAGTAGGGGTAATGTGAAGAACCAAAGTCTCAGCTTTCTTAGCCGACATGAAACACTCCACATTACTACCCGTGGCGTCAATACCGGCAGTGGGGTGGTTTACAGTTTATCGCGCACCCTTAAAGCTCGGAGCAGTTTCTCTGAGTTAAGCATGATTCCACTCACCACTCTACACGTGGCCAACATAGGAGAGAGAATACCGCCCTCATCGGGCGGTTATTCACTGAGCTTATTGTTCATGCCATATGATCCTCCACCATTGGATCTGGTGAGGATAATCAATGACCATGATACAGAGTGCATGTTGGTGGGTTCGGGTCTTTAAGGGTGTCCAAGCGAGCCACTCACACTTTGCTTTTTTTCTCTCCGCGAACTAAAATTGTGTTTAGATAGGGGGCATTTCTTTCTCAGATCTGGGTTACTTTTGCTCTGTTGTATGGGTCTCTAGTTACTTCAACCTTTGGGTTAGGAAGTAAAACCTTAGGCTAAATGGTTTAGCCTTTGGTTGTTTGTATTATATGTAAATTTCTCCTTTTGGTTATTTGGAATAGAAGGCACGACTCTTGCATTAGCACAAAAAAAAAAAAAAAAAAAAAAATCATAAAAAAAATATATATATAATAATTAATTAACATAAAAAATAATATGAAATATTATAGGATTTTTTGTTTTTATAAAAAAGGGCGTCATAATTTTTTTTTTACTATAGGCATTATGACTAGTCAAATATAGCCCCTACTTGGGAGAAGGCTTGAAATTCCAAATCCCCTCTGCCTATCAAATGAAAAATTGATGATGTTTTTACATTTTTCATGCCCTTAACTTTACATTCTAGGTCAATAAACCACTTTTCATGCTAATAAACTAAACTAACTGCATTGGATCTTAGAGCCTTGAATTGTTCTATGAAATAATCAAGCCATAATTATATGTTATTTTCATAAAGCTTGAGGGTACAATCATATACTTTGCACATATTTTGAGCAATGTCCTCACAACCAACCACTGCAAATTGTGACTCAAATGTACTACAACGTTTGTAAAAGTCAATGCTTGGACCTAGAAAATTGCAATGCCAATATATGACATCATGGATTATCTATAACATTGTCATCCAATATCTATAACAGTGATTTTCTTAAGCGAGTTAAGAAAAAAACAAAAAAAATAATGACAACATAGATAGCAAATAACAACACAAAACTACCTAGTTTAGCGAGCTTAAAAAATCTATGCCATGTGATTGGGAACTCTAACAAAATGCTATGAGGAGGGGTTGAGAAAAATAGGAGGGGCCATTTGCTTGACTGGGAACTTTAACAAAATTGTAAGTGAAGGGGTGGAAAAAACATAGGAGGGGCTATTTTCTTTTCTAGCGGGTGTCCCTACACATTCCATAAATGAACATTGTCTCCAATAGTCACAGTCAGCCCAACAGCATTGCTACAAAATGTAGTAACATAGTGGAGAATTTGGAGATATCAATTAAATTCAACTATAGTGAGCGACATTGCATCTGATGGGGGATCCCATAGGTGAGGAATTTTGTTGCCTCATTCCACTCTCGTACATTTTACCCACTCGCAATATGCAAATATCATGTTTCTAGGACCATTCAGGCTACAAATCCTTGTGAATGTAAGTGAATTCCTCTCTCTCATCATAATGATCTCAGTTTGAATCCCCTTAGATTCTATTCTCAGAAGTAGAAAACTAAAGACCCATCTGGTCATTCTTTAAGAATTTTGGTTGTTATTGTTGAGCTATATTATTATAATAGAATTTAGATTGGAGATACAATAGACTCATGGCACTTTGGGTGGTATGATAAAAAGATGGAGAATGGTGAAAGGTGTTAATATGTTGTCTCAGTATACCACCTAAATTTTCTGACTTAAGTAGCTCTCCTACCATCATATCTTATCTTTTCATGCACGGCCTAAAAGTGCTCGCTAGGATTTTTCTTGGCTTGAAATAGCTCTCTGAAATTTTTAATCAAATATCTAACTACCAATGACTATGTGGGTTATCATGTGGCTATGTATTTTTTCTTTAAGGTTGTAAGACTTATCGTAACTTACTCATCAATGTGAAGTGATGTCACTGATCATCATTTGTATTCATCAATTTATTATAAACAGTAGAAACCAGGACACTGCTAAGAAGGGGGCTGAATCCGTAGTGTGGCCAAATTATTCAATTATTTACAAATTTCATTTTTTAATCTCTTTAACAACTATTCATGGATTAACAACACAACTCAATCATGTATAAAATCATAAACATCAATCACATGAGCAACATATACACAAGACACCAATCTTATTTTTATTACAAGCTTCAACTTGATTACATCATGGCCCCATAAGCTACCACTTGTATGTTAATCTGTTTCTACTTAAAGGAACTTCAATCCATGTTCATCTATCAACTACCACTGAAAGGGATTGCTTCCCCTACTCATTTACTAATGCTCACTCAAAGAAACTCTTTCCCTTGTTCGTTTATCAGTCTCTGCTGAAAGGGACTCTTGCCACCAAAGATTTACTAGCACCCACTAGAATGAGCTCCTACCCCTGATCTGCAAGCTACCACTTGTTGATATTATTGATCCATCTTTCATACATTTTCATACTAGAACCCAGAGACCACATACCTGACAAACAAATAAATATTCTTACTATAAATTCTCAACAAATCAATCATACACGCCTTCAACAATTTCTGATTACTCATAAAAAGACCATCACCTTTAGCACTTTCTCATTGATGAACAAATCATGCATCAACAAAATCAACACCAACATCGTTGCCTCATACAATACCCCAGCAACAGTTTTCTTCTCTCAAAACAATCTGTTGCACTCAAAAACAATATGTTTCTCTTACTCATGTAACTCCCTAGAGCCACTCGCTACTACTCGGAATTATGATGCACACACCAATTCTTACAACACACCCAATGTTATGCAACAAGCTCACAAAATAGAAGAAAAGATAGATCAACGCCTTAAAAATTAGCCTCTTTTAGGGAGAAACCTCCTTTGAATTATACATTGAACCATTCTTGGATGATTCAAATGACACAACCTCCTTTCTATATATAGGAGTCTAAGGGGTCATAATATAATCAGAGCCGAAATAACAATAATAATGTAAGGGAACCAAAATAACAATAGTGGGCTTCTATGGGGCACAACAATAACAATAAGGGGGCTACACTAATAACAATGAGGGAATAAACTAGTATTGTAGGGTCCTAACATGCCTCTCTCCTTCAAAAAAAGTGTTTTCCTCAATGCTTGAGTAGTTTTGGATGCTTTGTGTAAAATTCTCATACTATCATGTGGAGTCTTCTGTGGGTAAGTTCTTCCACTTGATGAGATACTCTAAAATTGATCGATTTCATAATTGTCGAGTTCTTGTTTCCATGACTGCTTCAGGTTCCAATATGATTTTTCTTTCCTCTTCAAGTTCTGGCAATATTGTTTGAGCTGGGAGCTTGTCACCTATAACCTTCTTTAAGCATGAAACATGGAAAACTAGGTGTACTCTGGAAGATGTAGGAAGCTCCAATTTGTATGCCATAGTACCAATTTTTGCAACACCTTGTAAGGACCATAATACTTTGGTGATAATTATTGTCCTTCTTAGCTTGCTTGAGGGACATTTGTTTGTATGGTTGTAGCCATAAAAATACCAGTTGCCTACATCAAAACTTCTTTCGCTGTGATGTTGATCAGCCTGTTGTTTCATTCTATTATGTGCCTAAGTGAGGTTAACCTTTAAGAGTTGGAGAACTTGTTGTTGATGCTCTATGTGATCTTCCATAGCTTGAAACTTAGAATTTTCTCTTAAAGATGACGTGATGGATGGTGGATGATATCCATAAAGTGCCATAAATGGGGTCATTTTTGTTGCAATATGGAAGGAGGTGTTATACCACCATTCAGCCAAAGGTAACCTTTTGACCCATTGTGTTTGTTTATTAGATACAAAGCAATGAATATATCCTTCCAAACATTTGTTTACTATCTCATTTTTCCCATCTGATTCAGGATGATAAGATGAGCTATGAGATCATTGAGTACCCAAAAAAGAAAATAATTCCGTCCAAAAATTTCCTATGAAAATAGTATCTTTGTCACTTATAATAATCTTTGGTTTTCCATGTAGCTTTTGAATTGTTTCCATAAATGCAATAACAATTGTATTGGCTTTAAATGGATGAGATAATCCACAAAAGTGTGCATACTTGGTAAGTCTATCAACTACCACCATGATGACACTCTTTCCTTCGGACTTGGGTAAACCTGTGATAAAATCCATTGAAACCTCCTCCCAATGTTGACTTGGAATGGATAAAGGTTGTAACAGATCGAGGGTCTTAATTGTCTCGAATTTATTTTGTTGGCAAACCAAACATTCTGGCACAAACTTTTGAATATCGGCTTTAAGGTCATCCCAAAAAATTTCCTTCTTAATCCTGTGGTATTTTTTTTAAATCGTGAGTGCCCTCCTAAGGGAGAGGTGTACAATTCCAGAAGAATATTTTGCTTGAGTTGGGAATTCTTCCAAAGGTATAAGTGATATTTGTACCATAATTCATCATTTTTCTAGCTAAATGTATCAGATGTACTAGGATCTTGCTGCAACTTTTGAATGAGTGCCCACACTTCTTCGTCATTCTTCCATTCATCCCTCGCTTCGGTTATCCAATCTAGTTGGATAATAGAAATTTCACAAAGCAATGCTTCCACATCCTCATCCTTTCTTGAGAGTGCATCTGCAACAACATTTTGCTTCCCTTTTTTGTAGATGACTTCAAATTCATAACCCAACATCTTTGTGACCAATTTTTGTCATTCCTCTGAAGATAATATTTGTTCTAAAAAGTATTGAAGACTACCATGATTTGTTTTTAACTTGAAGTGCCTTCCCATTAGGTAAGGTTGCCATTTCTTAAGTGCATGTAGTATTTCCAACGTTTTCTTCTCATAAATAGCTTTGTGTAAATACTTTCCTTTGATTGGATAGCTTTCAAAAGCAATGGGACTTCCTTATTTCATTAAAACAAAACCAATTCCATTTTTTGAGGTGTCACATTCCACAATAAAGGTTTTTGTGAATTCTAGCGTAGCTAAGACCAATGCTTGGCACATTGCCTCTTTAAAATGCTCAAAGGCCTTAGTTTCTTCTGGAGTCCAAGAAAATGCATCTTTTGTCAGTAATGTTGTTATAGGTGCTCCTATTCTCCCATAATTCTTAACAAACTTGTGATAATACCCTGTCAACCCAAGAAATCCTCGCAGATTCTTTATGGATGTGGGGATTTTCCATTCCTTAATGTCTTTAATTTTGTTAGGGTCTACCTTAACACCCTCATGAGATACAATATGACCTATATATTCCACCTCTTGTACTCCAAAGAAACATTTGGAGGTTTTTGCATATAATTGTTTCTCCTCTAATAGCTTGAGCACCCTGTCAACATGGTCGACATGATCCTTCAAAGACTTGTTGTAGATTAGTATATCATCAAAAAATACTAACACAAATTTTCTAAGGGTTTGAAAATGGAATTCATCAAACCTTGAAATGTAGAAGGTGCATTGGTAAGTCCAAAAGGCATGAGAATAAATTCATAATGACCTTCATGAGTTCTAAATGTTGTTTTCGAAACGTCTTCAGTCTTCACTCTTGTTTGATGATATCTTGAACAAAGATCCAACTTGCTGAAGTAAATTGCTCCATGTAATTCATCAATGACAAGAATGGGAAATTTATCTTTAATAGTGAGCTTTTTGAGCTCCCTATAATCTGGACACATGTGCCATGATCCATCCTTCTTGTGCACCAATACTACTGGAGTAGAGAAAGAACTTTGACTAGGTTGAATTATACCTGCCTCTATCATTTCTGCAACCATACGTTCAATTTCACTCTTTTGGGCATAGGGATACCTGTAAGGCCCGATGTTTGGAGGAATACTTCCTGGAATCAAATGAATAGCATGAGCATTAGATATCATTTTGGGATTCAACTGCGTTAAGTAAGTCATTCACGTATGACCATTTCCATGAGAGGTAGTCGTAATTGACTAATTTCTCATGATTTTTGAATAGTTCACTTAGCACTCATTGCATCGAGTGATGCTCACAGGGCTGAAGAAGTGGGATTGAAACTAGTGAAATGTGGAGAACGAATCACATAGCATCAATCATCACTTCCGGGGCTTGCACCCGGTAACCAGGACTTCCCAGGAGGTCACCCATCCCAGAACTCCTCTGGCTCAAGCGCGCTTAACTGTGGGGTTTTTCCCACAATCAAGCCCACTTAGCTTGCTACCCCATTTGCAAAACCTTAGCAAGTATTGTGCCTCATGAACCATTCAAGTAGAGATCCCTTGACTCTTTTTGAATTTAAGTATGGGAGGCCTTTGGGAGTCTCAAATACCTTGGAATGATTGTCCAAGACTTTTTGGAGGTCTGGAGAAAGGGATGATTTCGATGTTTGAACCTTTAGAGAACATAATTGTCTAATTATGCCCCATTGTTCTTTCTTTAGAAGCTTTGTCATGCTATTAGAACTTATCATCTTTCTTGGTTTCCCTGCAATACCCCTTAATTCAACTTCCTTTTCTTCCCAAAAAAATTCAAGAAATGTTCTTGAAAATTAAAAGTTATCGTACCCAAAGATTGTAACCATTGGACTCCTACTACAACATCAGCACCACCCATTGGAATGGAAAGCATTGGACTATTCAACACATATTCTCCCATGGATATCTTGCTATTATGGCACTTTTAAGAGAAATTTATGGTTCCTCCATTGGCAACCATCACTTGACACTCTCGTGCAGAATATAGGAATAAATTTAATTCCTTTACTATCTTACCATGAATAAAATTATGGGTACTACCTGAATCAATCAACACTATTACCCTTTTCTTCTTGATATGTCCTTCTATCTTGAGAGTTTAAGGAATGGTAATTCATGCCAATGCATTACAAGATATGGTCGGATTCATTTCTTCTTTCTCTAGGGTTGATTCCTAGTGTATATCCTCCTCTTTTGATGTTTCTTGTTCATTTTCCTCCTCATCTTCACAATCTATGTAGAATAATTTCTTCTCAGCACACCTATGACCTTTAGTGTATTTTCTATCACAACTGTAACAAAGCCCTTTTGCTCTTTTTTCCTCCAATGTTGTGGTTTCAACCTTGTAGGTTGTGGAAGACTCGGACCAGTAACACTTCCATCTTTATAGTTTTGATTGGTAGACTTCCTTGTTGCCATATTTTTTCTTGCAACTTTTCTTGCCACCCTGAATGCCTTCTCCAAGGAATCAGGTTCCCAAAGGTGAACCTCATGTTGGATGTTATCTTTTAAACTCCCCATGAAGACATCAATCGTATGCTGCTCTGGAGTATGGATTACCCTAATATTCAATTTTTGGAAGTCTTCAATGTGCTCCTCCATTGAACCCTTTTGTTTGAGATTTATCAATTGGCTAAAGAAGGTGTTTCTCTTTGTATATTGATAATGTGATATCATTTATTCCGTAAAAATTGATGAGGTGAAAATTGGTTTATGAGAAAAAATCCATCTATACCATACAAATTGATTAGGTTCTAAATATAAAGACGCAATACATACCTTTTGTGAGGGTTGCACATCCTGTAGATCAAAATATTGCTCCATTTGAATTATCCAAGTTACCAGGTCCTTGCCATAAAACTTCCTCATCTCTATATTTGGAATGTGGTGGTTCTTAAATCTCACATGGGAGTCTCTAAAATCATGATTTATATTTCTTTTGTCTTCATCATGATTTTCATGGATTTCCTTGTCACCAATGGGACACCTTTCTTCTAGCAACTTTGCGAAAATTTCTTTCAATACTTCTATCTTGACATTCATCATTGCTTCCATGTTTGATTTTAAACCATCATTCAAAACTACCCTGTCTATTTTTATATCATCTATCTTAACATTCATCATGGCTTCCAATTCATTTTTTGTTACTTTTTGCGAGAGCGAAATTTGTTTCATTTTGTCTTGCAATTTTGATATATCATGTTGCATTTCTTCCTCTTCTTCATGTGTCATAGTGGAGCTTGCGGGTTGCTTACTAGGTGTTTCCATTTTCTTTCTTTAGGGCATCAATTAATGGTAATTATGCTTCACTACGCCCTTTTGAATCACTTCAAACTAATTTTTCAAACCAAACTTATGCAAATTTTTAAAAAGACTACACACCCTTTTTTTTGCTTAGTAGGAGATCGATATTGAATCTATTGTATCTCTACAATTTCAGATCTCCAAGGTCTACGATTTTGTCGTATGGCATCCCTCTAAAACCTCTTTCTAGCCCCATCTGTCTTATCAAGATTGGAGTCTTCAAGAAAGAGCTAGACCAAATCTCCCACACTAACCTGATTATAGACTTCTTCAGTAGAGCCAACTTGTATGAAGTACGAAGTTCCACGTATCATTGTTTCCACCTTCGGACCTAAATATGCTACACCAAAAACTACAATCCTTCCTCTTTCTGCAACTTCTTAATAAATTTCAATATGATACTCAGAGATAAATTTATGACAATTTTCCCAAGGTCACCTGTTTGGGATGTAATTCGGGATCTTACAAAAACCCTAACTTCCTTGGATCATATCTCCGAAAATATAGCGAGACAAGATTTGAAATTCAAAGCTGAGATTCCACGAGATTTCAAATCGAATGGGTTTTTTGTATCTTCTGAAACGTCGTAGAAAAAATTTATAGCGCAAATTCCACGATGACCTATTTGGAGCAATGAAACCCTAGAAGCCAAAGCTCTTATACCAAATGTTATGCAACCAGCTCACAAAATAAAATAAAAGATAGATCAGCACCTTAAAAATTAGCCTCTTCAAGGGGGAAACCTCCTTTAAATTATACAAATGAACCATTCTTGGATGATTCAATGACACAACCTCCTTTCTATATATAGGAGTCTAAGGGGTCACAATATAATCAGAGCCAACGTAACAATAATAATGTAAGGGCACCACAATAACAATAGTGGGCTTCTATGGGGCACAACAATAGCAATAAGGGGACTACACAAATAACAATGATGGAATACACTAGTATTATAGGGACCTAACACACAATCTGTTGCGTGAAATCTTCATTTAAAGAATTCTTGACTGATATTTAGTTAACTTCTTCTTCAAGTCTTTGCATGAGTTTCTAATTTTTTCTTTTGTCCTGTTAATTTCAGTCTATTAATTCTACTCTTCAAGTCTTATTTTACTCCTCACATGTTACTTCAAGAAATTCTCAGTTCAACCGTTGTTTTCCTCAATTATGGCTTTGTTACAGGATTTAGCTGGTACTTTCTAATTTTGTTGAATCTCCAGTTTTGGTGTTTTCGCTAAAATTTTCAAATTTTTTGTTTGTCTGCTACTTTACCATCCATGCATTCAATACTCTGATGTTATGTTTGACTTTAAACGGCCAAACAATGTTGAACTATCACTTACCAAGGCTATTGACTCATTCGTGCCACTATCAGGTTTCCAAACTCCACCAAAATAATGTTAAACTAATTGTTGACTGTTCATGCAAAAGGAATTAAAAACTCTGCCAAATTTTGCCACATTTCCTTAAGCCCATTTCACTTTGGCGCCTTTTTGTTTTCTGCCACAAAAACTGGTCTATGTGATCACTAGCTAAGGCTCCAAGGGCTTAGCTTGTTTGATCCCTTTGCAAGACAAATCCCTGTGTTAATGGCTCTCATGCCATTGGTCTCGCTTCTATACAAAGAAGCAACACCTAGCGCAAAGGCCGAAGCTCCCAAGCTCCCTGATTTTTTATTAATTGCAATTCTTAAGAAGTTACGGGATTCCAAGATCCAGGGATGGCCACACATTCTATTACCGCTACACCCTTGGTTGTGTTTCTATGTGAAACAATCCAAGGAGTTGGCACTTATCCACTCTCGGAGCCTCCACTACCCTTTATATCTTTGCGCCCTTGATTTCTTCCTATGGCATAGGGCCATGTGTGGGTGCTTAGCCTGTAGCTCCCTTCCTCCTGATGCATTCATTTATGTGCAACACAATAACTCATTGGGGTCAAACCTCCGAGTTGGCTTGTCCATGGGGATCACCTAAAGTTTCTCTAATTGGTTGTTGTTGTGCCATTGTGGCCCAATGCCTGCTTCCTGATACCTTTCGTGAAGATCATTTAATTATCCCACTAGGGTAAAGCCTATGGGATGAGCTATCCTATGGGTCCTCCCGCTACAACAAGAGCCAATGAAATGACTCTCCAAGATTATTTTGTTGTTGACATGTCCCAACTCTCGTCGCTCAATGCTCTCTCTTTTTTCCATTCTAAATATTTCAGTCTCATCTCGCTAGGATGGCGACATCATGGCGTCACTCCTGCTATGCATTGACCTGTGAGTGGTGGCATATGTCTCACAAAAAGGGGCCACTTGGATGCCCCAAAACCTCAAATCTTCCTGCCACCTGTCCATGCTAACATCACCACTGACCACTCATGTGCTTCCACCTTCTTCTGCCCGGGAAGAGAGAGAAAGGGTCCTCAAGGCCTTGTTTTGCATTGAATTCCTTCGTTAAATCGAAAAACCACCTAGTTCAACAACCCTTCCCTCGAGTCCACTCATGTGTGGTTTGTGGTTTTGGGTGGAGTGTTCCTGGGGTGGATCTCTGTCATTGATCTATGCGATCAACTATGGGAGAAACCACTTCTTGTGACCACCAAGACCTTTGTCTATGGTGTTTTCAGAAAGTTTCCATGTAGCCTAACACTTTCCTTCAACACTTAGCCTTTGCATTCTCCTGTTGGGTTAGCACTATTCCACACTCTGCTTTGTTTATTCCTTCGGGCTCACCCTCAGCGGGCTAAGCTGGTGAAGTGGGCCTCTACCTGTTTCCCATTGGACGACTGCCTCACTACCATGTCCTAGCACTTACCTCTTGGTCCATCCCTCTGTGCACCAAAAAGATTGTGTTGGGGTGAACTTTCAAGGCTAACACTATCAGGTGGGCTCCACCCACTCAGCTATAACCCAACACTATAGCTTCGTGCCATATTTGAAATCTCTGGGGTAAGTCGTCCAAGCCAACCCATCAGGCAGGCTCCACCTCTAGCCAATGAAAAATGTGTCTGTTGTTGTTGTGGCTTCCACGTATTCCCAAAGCCTCACTTAGAGGCTTCGTTGGTCTTGGCGCCAAGTTTTGCACTTGTGCCGACTTTAGTTGTGCACCAAAAACTCAAACCAACTTTAAATCTGTTATGAAGGCCTTAGGGTCACCAATCTTTGACTAGCTCTATCTTTTGATCCAGGAGGCCTTTTCAGGACTTCCATATATAGTTGGAAATCTCTTTCATAGCTCTATCCATCTAGTTAGCTTACACTTGCATCTGAGATAGTCTAGAGCTCCAAACCTGTCTCAAAATCCACTGCATTGATTGTGATGTTTTTCCCTTCTTGTGTGCATAGAACCTTCTTCTTGGGGCATTTCTTTGACACATGTGGCTCATGTAGCCACATATTGGCATCAATGACAATGTATTTCCAACATAATTTGTAGTGATGCCAGTAAGTAGTGTACAACATCTTGGAGCCTGAATAGAGCATGGTCATCCAGGGCTCACAGTGTGAGTATAATGGAGTTTGGAGTTGTGGGTGATCGGGTTACTCTAAATACATATGCGTTTCAGAATTCCAATTTATACGTTAACACCTTTGCTGACAAAGGTGGGGCTCAACTTTATGTTCCAATAGTAAAATGGTTGACTTGTAACTTTAATCTTACTAGTCATGTTACACTGTACTTGGACAAAGACAGTGAAATTGTAGTCTATTAGATTTATAGTCTACATTTATAATGGAACTATTTAAACAGTGAAAACCCTACAAAAATTATAACATGTGGACTTAAATAAAGCATCTAGTGCTATTTTTCCAATCTATAGTATATTTCATTGAAAAGTCAAACTTTCTAGAGAAAATACAAAAAGGTTCTTCAATAATATATCGTAATTATACTTCATTAAAGTCAAACTTTTTGGAGCAACTACAAAAAAAAACTTATCAGTAGGTATATCTTAATACATAGATCCTCTATTAAAAATAACTTAGAATAACTTTTAAATCTTAAGAATACTTCTTGACTTTGTATCTATCCATACCTTGTATATTGCATGCCAAACAACATTAGATGATTAAGGTCCATTCAAAGATATTCTCATTAGAGCATCATGTGTATCCAACCCTAGCATTGATTTTCTAATGTCCTTGATGATGTTCTTCTTAGAAAACACCCTTTCACTATCCATTGTAATTGTAGGAATAGTGAGGACAACTAGCCATATTTTCATCATATTAGGATAATTTTTGTGCCATTGTTTTGTGTTATATATGAAATACTTTCCATGCTCATTTCATAGAAAAACACTCACAAGCCAAATTTAATGAATCAACAAAAGTTTGCAGCTCTCTTTCAAGCGTTAACATCAAATAAAGCTACAAATCCAACATCACTTTACATGGTATGTTGCAAATGTTGAAAATGATTTAAAAGGCAACACTCTGAATTTTTCTCACAACTGCGACGATCTTCTATATAATAACAAGGGTTGAATAATTTTGCGACATTAAAAAGATAAAGGTATGGAAATATTTCATTCAAAGAGTCCATGAGAGTCTCTATATAACCTTATGTGAGTTGTTGGCAACTCTCTTGTACACCTTCAATACATGGTTCCATAAATTGTTTGCCTTCTTCACTAGAATCAATATTTATGGTTGAGATAGAAATGTATTGTAACTCATGTTTATCTACAACTATCCCTTCATCTTTAATATCAATGTTTCCATTTTGAGAATCGCTTAAAATTTTTGAAAGATAAGTTGTGCCTTCTGCAAATGTCTGTTTTCTCAAAAACCATCTAAATGATGTGCTTTTAGTTACTTCAAGATCCAACCAAATAGTTGTAATGTCTACATTTTCTTCTTGAAAAGTCATATTCAACTTGTTCAATTCCCCTAGCACATCAACAAGCATATGTAAACAAAACTAGATATAATACATCCATGTCTTATCATACCATGATGAAGTCTTTTTTTTTTTTCATTTTTCCCCCAAGTTAAAATCGTTGGCATAAGCTTCACAAGCCTTATAATAACTTCCCCGCTAGTGACCATCTCACTGAACCCATGAACACACTTTGTTTGCAATTTTTTCAACATATAATAACTCATGTAATTTCTTAGAAGAATTTGTTGCTGCTAAAGACTCATGATGAGCCACAAAATGAATTGTAATAAGGTTTGGATTTTTATTTTTTTAAGTGAAACAAATCCATTTTCATGTCCAATCATTGTTGAAGCCCTATCTATAGAAATGACCATCAAGTATTTTTATTTAAGTCCTCTAACATCTATTAATTGGTTGAAACTATCATATATTGTTTTTCATTCTCCATCCACTACATCCCTGAGCTTCATAAACTGTGAGATAGGTGGCCTAAGACCCTTTGAATCTAATTATGTTTCATAAACAACAAGGTGTTGCACTAAGGTTCGATTAGTGATTTTATAAACCATTAATGACAAGAAAGGACTTTCCAACATATTTTTATCTGAATCTGTTCAATATGTTTTGATATGTAATATATAAAATAATTTGGAGACTTACGATTTGTGTATGAAGAGTACTCTTGAGACTTTCACATATATGGAGTTTTTCCATGCATTAGAAATTTGCAAAACTTCTCATACTTTGATAGAGATAAATATTCTTAACACATGAAATATCATACTTTCATTGTAGAAATCACTATTTCCTTATTAGCATCTCCCACCTATCTAATATGATCTAGAATTGATTTCATAATTCCCTCTCATGCATTAATCCATTGATCCATGTGGATATTGTTTTCCACCCACCTATTCCACTTGTACCCCCACCATTGTTTCTTTTCTGTTTTGTTAATTGTAGCACAACTTATTATTTTTGGCAGTTTTTCAGGGCTTAAAATTCTAGAGCCTTTTAAAGGTACTAAAAGCTAATTTTAGGGAAAATGAAGAGACTGAAAAAGTGCCATAGTAATTTACTAGCTTTTTTCGGCCTCCTCTTTGAAATCTTCAAAATTAGGTATTATGGTATCCAAACAAATATTGTATGCCAAAGTTATGACTCTAGGAAGTTGGAATTCTAACTTATCCCAATGGGTCCCACAAGCTTTTGGCACTTCATCTCCTAGTGTTAGGTTTTTGGATGTTTAGGATTTCTCATTGTTTCTCAATGATAAAAATGCCACCAAGTCACATTGCAACACATTTTAGGGGCATGTAGCCTCCACATCTCTTCTCATAGATAAGCTACCATCACCTGAGCTAGTTTATTTCCATTCTATATGTAATCATATTTCAATTCTTTGATATTAATGAAATGAAGTTTTATTTCTGATACAACTTGGTGTTTATGTTTGTAATTGTATTATGTTCCATTCTTGTATAAGTTCAGATTATTGGTATCATAGTGGTCTTGGTTGGGTCGTTAATATGTCATTATTATTATCACTTTTGAACGCCTATTCCACCCATTTCTACTCTTCTTTATCATGTCATTTATCATGGTTTATCTTATAATTCCATCTTATAATGATTTATGCTCTTATGGATAAATATTATTTCTTCTCATTTATTTTTAATAAATTGATTATTATGCATGTTTTTACCAATGATGGTTTATTAATAAATTTGTTCACCATTTTAGCCTCCAAGATATTGTCCATATTGAAGATTTGATCATTAAATGTGCCAACTCAGAAATTCGTTGGAATAAGAAGTGACAATTTTGTATTGAACGGTTCGGGAAAATGGAGAAGAATATGGAAAATCCGAAACATGGGTTTTGTTCAGAACAGACCAAATTAGTTTTGCAATGAGCATTTTTCCTAGATTAGGTCCATACTAACAGAAATGGAAGGTTCTTTGAAGATGTTTTTCTCATATTCGTTGTTGTGGCCGTTTTCCAAATTATCCCAGTTGCAATGCCAAATTCGACCTATTCCTGTTGAATGATTGATGGAAACATATTTCAGATATGATATTTCTTATCAATTTGTTGAGAACAATCCAATTTTGTAATATAAATCATATTGTAGTCATATATGTTGTAAATTCTCTTTGCTCTCTATGTATTTAAATGAGAACAAAGATCAGAGAAAGGGAATTATGGATTTTCATGATGAATGATTGGAGAGAGAATTAGATAGATTAGAGATAGATAGGATAGGATAGGAGGAAAGGGAGAATTACTATTGAGAAATTTTAATTGTTATTGTTGACTCTCGTTGCTAAAGCAAAGAATGAAACTACTGTAATGTTTATGCAATAATTAAAATATAAAAACAATTGTAGTTCCTTTGCATCTTCTGAAGTAATCCAACGGTGCTTCACTAGCGGCGAAGGGCCCAGCCCTGGCGGATCCACTGGCTATTTGTACCATTACTTTGCAGTTCCAGTCATGTGATGGTTTGATTTAATTCTTATTTCTTTGAATCACATTGCTTTACAATTTCATGTTTTTACAGCGTGTTGTTCCAATATTTTATGAAATTGTTTTATTGCATAAGCTATGATTGAATCGCGTGGTCGTTCCTTTCCATCATAACAGAGATTATTATCCTTTGCAACTTATATTGTTATGTTGTTCATTTCAAATATAAATCTTTGTTGTTCATTTCAAACTTTGATGTTCACTACAGATTGTTGTTCATTTCTATTGAAATAGCTTTGTTGTTCATTCCTACTAAATAAGCTTTGTTGTTCATTTCTTTCCTGCAAGTATTTGGTTTTGCTTTTAATTATTATTGCAATGAGCGTGTTTATTCCATTTCTGTTAGTAACATTATTTATTTATCATTTCCAGTTAATTGCTTTAGTGTGGAGTGTAAAATTAGCAACTATAAAGGACATTGACTATCATTGTCTAAGTTCTCATATTGAGGATCTTGTTTATGTTTGATTTCATTTACATCAGTTGACAGAGGAAAGAGTTATTACTACTGCATCCTTGACTGATAATTGTTGTAGTTTCTTGAGTGAATGATCTAGTTTCAGAGTATTGAGTTTCCTTTAATTGCAAGTAAATTTTATTTCCAGCATCCATTTACTTTTGTATTTAAAGCATTGTACTACAATTTAGAAACATTACTCTTGAGTAAATAGCCGCCTCAGACTGAGTACGCTCTTGAAATAGAAAATCATACCTGGATTGACAATTAATGCGAAGATAATTAGGAGTTAAAAAGACACCTTTTATCACTCAACATTTTGGCTCCGTTGCTGGGGAGAGTGTAGCCATTTCTAAAGAGTAGTGTGCATCTGATGGGTGCCTGTTTGGAAAGAATTGGATATTAAAAACGGAAGGTAAGAACCTACGTACGGAGCATGTAAAAGCCCTGCTCCCCCACCTGCTTTCCAGCAGAATTGTTAAAGAACTTAGGGTAGAAATAAATTTTTGAATTTCTGTGTGAATGACTAAAAAAAAAACAGCAATTTTGAAAAAAAAAACTCATGATTTCACTCAAGTGGTGATGTATGCACCACCCATTTCACTAACCAATTGACAGGAACATTTGAAGAAGGAGCCTCGAAGAAACACATGAAGAACATCTTCTATTATGGTAAGAAATGGCTCACATTTCTACTTTTGAATTCCCTATCAAAGATCTAGGAGGAGTGACACAAATGCACATAATTCCCCCATCTTCTATACCAAATTTTCATGGTTTGAGAAATGAAGATCTAGATACATTCTTATTTGAGTTTGAAATACTTTGTAGAGGATATGATTATTGTACTAATGTTCAAAGGTTGAAAGTGTTTCCTCTTACTCTAAAAGGAGCAGCTCTCCAATGGTTCATGAGCCTAGGTGGGAACTGCATCCAAACATGGGAGGACATGAAGAACATATTCTTGAAGAAGTACCAAGACTATTGCAAATCCAATGAAGATATTTTCGATATGATACAAGGGGAAGATGATATCTTGGAGAGCTATGTAGAGCGATTTCATTACAACCTTCAAAAATCAAAGCATAAGCATTTGAAAAAAAGAGATCTTAAAAACACTCCTACTCAAAGGAATCAAAGATGAATTTTTAGAACTCTTAAATCTGATAGGAAAAGGTGATGTTTTTCATTTATCATATGATGATGTTTGTGAATTTTGCATAAGGTACTCAAGAGGAATCTCCAAGGCTGGTAAGAATTCTAGAGACATTTGTTCTTTCTTTTCCAAATCTGCTACAAGAACAAGAGACATAAGAGCTGAATCAATGATTTATTTGAACATTTTAAAATTGATTTTATTAGCTCTCTAAATTCACAATTGGATGTTTTGCAGGTTCAGAAAAATCAAGAATTTGATGAAGTGTTTTGCCTCATTACCGGAAGGAGCATCCCATATATAGTTGTTCTTCCTTATCTAAGATGGAAGTATCATATCGGAGAGATGAGGAAGCTACAACAAGGTCAAAACCATGGAAATCATAGCCTACAGGTATGGTTCAAAATGCTTCTTCTCCATTCTCTTACTTGCATAATCCATTATGGAATACTAATGTGTTAGGGCAGCAATGTCAATCTCAAGATAACCACCACCAATCTTGTCTACAAATTTGGCATGGTTCATCTTATGATTGCATGACTACTCTCCCTCATCTTGTAGCACAGAAACATTCTCCATATTCTTCACCAGCTCTTCCACAAAATCTTGCTTGCCTATCAAAATCATCCACTCAACCCAATCATCTACATCATCAAAATGCTCCATTCCGTACACAATTTCCTACTCAACTCATTCCACACCCTCACCACAATAAACTAGTACAACATGCTTACAGTGTTGAACTGCAAAATTTACCCATCCTTCCCACCCATTCTATCTCACATACGCCATTTGAAAAAACTTACAATGAGATTCAAAATGTTTCAGATTCAAAAATTGTAGAAGTTATGGAAGAAAATGAGGTTTCTTCTAGTCTGTGTCAACAAGACATTTTAAAAGCTCAAGAACTTCATGATATGATGGATATGAGAAATCAAGAAAGTAAAGGATATATTGAAGATTGGTTTCACTCCATCACTTGTTTGCAGAATCACTACATACTTCAACAATTTTTGACACCATCTTTTCAAGGGAAGTTGGCTTCTCATACTCTAATATTCATTAATATGCATTTTTCAAATTTGGGTATGTACATATTTGAAGCGTTATTTCGAAAATGGTTCCACTAGAAGTACTCTTATACGTAATCATATTCATTTTTCAAATCAAAATAGGTTAGTGTAGAAAATAAAATTAAAAAATGAAATAAAATAAACACATTTTTTTAATGTAAAAATAGTTGTTCTTGTTGCAACACATTGTGGAATCAACATCGGTGAGAAATTTTTTAATTCATTTGTGTATGTAGATAAATTATAATTTAAATAATAGTTCTACAAACACTCATATTCATTTTTATCACCAATTTGGAAAAAATGCTTGAATATCATATTTTTGGCTTGTGCGCTTGATGAAATTTCTGAAAACACAGTTGGGACAGTCACGTTTTGAGGGGTCAAAATGGAATATTTTTAAAACATATTTATATCATAATTAGCCCTTGATTTCTTCTTTCCAACCCAATTTTAATTACTCAATTTGGATTTGAAATGAAAAAGTTAAAACCAAAACATTAACAAGGTGTCTAGTAGGCAGCTCAGGAACACAGATGGGACAATCAGTTTATGGAGGCTTAAATGACTATATATTTAAAACATATTTCTATCCTAGGTAGCCCTTGATGTCTACTTTCCAACCCAATTTGAATCACTCAATTTGGATTTGAAACGAAAAAGTTAGAACTAAAACATTGACAAGGTGTCTAGGAGACAGCTCAGGAACAGAGTTGGGACAGTCCGTTTTTGAAGGCCTAAATGACTATATTTTGAAAACCTCTTTCAATGATATATTCCCTTATTAATATAGTTTACAAAGAAATTTGAATCACTCATTTTCGATATCGTATGCAAACGTTATGATCAAAACACTGACTATCTATCATAAATCAACACTCTTAAAACTCTGTCTTTCTAGTTGTTCCTTAGAGTATTTTACCTATCAATTCTTCTTGTATTAAAAACCTATTTTGATTGGAGATAAATAAATGAATCTTCTTTTATTTCCAATTGGAATCATTCGAATCCAACATCAAACGAAAAATCTATGCTTAAAATATCCACTATTGTTCTAAGTGGGGTAATTGAAAATGACTCTATTATGCAGGTTGTTCTAAGTAAAATTTGTTGGACACCTAATCCTAAATGGTTTAGTGTGGAAGCCAAATGGACAAAAGGATTCCAAGGGACCTTGGGATGTGAATCCCAACGGTCACCACATGTACTATAAATGTATATCAAACTGTTAATAAAATTGTGCTGCATGTTTTATCTTTCAGATCTCTCAAGCTGTCCATGTATGTTTAACATGGTATCAGAGCCATGATGTGTGGCATGTTTTCTTTCTCAGGGTTTATCCTTTAGTTTAAAAAATAAAAATATAAATGAGATGTTGTTATTCCCTGAGCAACTGGTCTGAGCTGCGCTGACCTGGTCTTCATTACCTGTAACTTTTCTGACTACCTAACACCCCTGACAACCTAAAACATTGAAGCTGAGTGCATCAGACTGTGTGCATTGCTGCGAGAATGGCATGATTGAGTGTGAAATGTCAAAAATTTTATGACCTGACCTGTTTGGTTAACGCCTGACCTATACCGCCTCCTCAGCCTATATTCGATTGAACGTTACCTGAGCACTCCTGCACGTCCAGCGTTTCCATTATGAAATCCTGCACGTCCAGCTTTTCCATTATGAAATTCTGTATTAGTTAAACGTTACTTGAGCACTTTGACACGTCCTGGTTTGTTAGATAAACGTTACCTGACCTCTATCTACCATTCCTCTGACATGGTATCTCTGCGCTCTCTGACTGCCTGGTTTGAACGCCTGAACTGCTCCTGTTGAATGCATTATGGTTTATTGAACGATGTCTATTGAACTGGAAAATCTCAAGGAGCCAGTCCTACTTATGGTGATGAAAAGTTGTGCGTTTTTCTCAAGACTCTATTTGTGTGAACCAGTGGACGGGAGTAAGACCGCTGCTGCTCAGATTTTGACAACCATTTCACGTTGATAGGGACTCTTGTTTCTCAGATTGAAAGATTTTGACAGCCATTGTGACTAGTGTGTGAAGGTTCAGCTCGTATTGCATTTCTACTGTGTTCACGTTGTGCATAAAAGAGAGCACATGCCTGCTAATTATGGGAGTGGTGAGAAAAATAAATAAAAAATCATAGAATGGCCACAAATGGTTTTCTGTTCCGAATTTTGTCGAAATCCGCACTCCAACTTCAGTAGTTAAGCTGAAGTTGACTAAATTTCTAATCCGCAAAACATTCAGAAAGACTATGGATGTTGCAGCTAACTGGCTTAGATTTTGCGTATTTGGCTTTTACCAATTTTCTTGCTTTCAGGAATTTCTCTGTATATAGGTGAAGGTTCTTGCTTCGCAGTTGTTGAATGCCTTTTGTATTTTGTTGAAGCTCAGATGTTGTCTACCTATAAGATGCTAAGATTCAGAAATTTCAGTCTTCAACGACGAAATGTCTTGCTTCATTTTCGCGTCATTTTGCGAATTCTCTAATCCAGTTCAAAATTATTCTCAAATTTTTTTTTTGATTGTCAACATGAGTTTCGTTATTACATTATCGTGAATTTTGGCGAATTGGAGCAGAGCTAAGTGGTGTGATGGCGCAACGAGGGTGTATTGAATCTATAAAAACTCTGGCTACAATTTTGGAGACAGTCGAACTGTTTCAAGTTTATGTTTAAGAATATCAATAGCATTAAGAAGCATCTGAGAAGCTTTGAGTGCTCTTGTGGATTCAACGGTGAATATAAAACTATCATCTTTAGCATTAATGCTCACAAGTCCTGGCTTTCCCATTGCCTCAGCTTTCTTGATGACCTCATCATCATAGGAATATGCTTCAGCATCGTGCACATATACCTGTTGTGTATCTGGATTAATATCAAATAATTTTGTGGGACAGCTCTCAACCCACTCCCGCTTTTCATCAAGGGTTAAAGTCTCCATCAAATTTTCATTGATGTGAATATCAGGCTCATACATGAAAGTAACTGTCTGTTGCTGCCAATGACCATTTTGCGTGATCCTTGCCAATACCCTTTTTGGCTATTGCACGAAGCCTCAATTCCTGGCCACGTCGAAGTTTCACAATGATTACCTATGTGTAGTGGTCTGAGATTGACATTGTTTCACACAGTCCAGTTAAGGCCGTGATTACTTTGGCTTGCCAACATAAATCTCTTATGTTTTTTCCATTGTGATTTTTTCTGCCAAGGGCGACATGCTTCTGCCACTGCAAAAGCAAATGATGATGTGAGGAGATTAGGAAGGGCTGAACAATCTCGTGAACTACTATCCATCTGTTTGTAAATGCATCCAGAATCTTTAATCCCACATGATTCACGGAGAAGGGTTTGTTGTCGGTCACAACCAATGACTGGCCGTGGAGGAGCGTCGGGAGTCTTATACCCGCCGGAAGACGTGTAATATTGGCCATCAATAGCCTGCTATTGGGAACCACATGGTATATGCGTTGAACTATACAGCGCTCTGCAGTCTTTTTTAAAATCATTTAAAATCATTTTAATGTATATATGTGTTGAACTATACACCACCTTGGTATATGCGTTGAACTATACAGCGCTCTACGGTCTTTTTGAAAATCATTTAAAATCATTTGAATGTATATATGTGATGTTCATACGCTGGTTGTGAAAGTTGTGTAAAATTGTTGACAATTGCGTGAAGTTGAAGCCAATAGAATATACAGCAGCTCTTCGGTTTTATTTTTGTGAACGAGGTCTCGGTTCGCCAGAGAAGAGTCCACAACCGCCGCATAATCACAAGTTATGTGGAGTCAAGTTGGAGAAGATTGAGATTTAATACATGGGCGCATTTGTTTCATGGAAAGTTTATTTGAAATCCGTTATTAAAAGCCATATGTGAAGTGATGGGTAGAATGCATTGAATAGTGTGCCGGTTGTTGAATATGTAAGGTGAGTCTCAATGTTTTTTGAAATAATGGTGGCAGTATGAGATTTCATATCAGAATGTGTGAAATTGATTGGGCAGTGGTGTGAATTCGCTAGTTGAAAAACATAAGCACATTCTTTTAATGCTTCGTACCCCAGTCAAGACATATGAACATTCAAGTCCTATCCATGACAGTGTTATAATTATTGAAGTTTGCAGTTGCTGTCTTTACATATACCATTTTGCATTGGGAATCTACTTTTTGAGTTTCTCTCCAACAGTTTAAGCTCACTATTTTTAGCCAAATTTTTAAGTGGTATATGTTGAAATTTGGTCTTAGCGGTTGCTCCAAAGCCTACCATTAAGGCTTGATATTGTTTGTAGAAGAAGATATTGCATAATTGCTCACACTCTTTTCCCACTGCTAAGAAAATGGCTAAGCCTGAAAGAATATTAGAGTTATTGAGAACTCTAATCGTATCAACTGCTGACAACACAGTGCAAATCAGGAAAGACACTCTCTATGACATTCAGACATGCCTGCATAATGTACAGGAAAATATTGAGTTTTTGTAGCTTGAGACAAAGCTACAGCAAGAAGAATTAAAACAGAGAAGTCATTCTGAACCTATTTTTGTTCAGAACATTGAGACAACCACCCATCAGCA